>JAOEHY010035055.1:109026-150856 GCA_025447955.1 Psilopsiagon aurifrons | reverse complement strand
CTCCCCAGCATCCCTATAGGCCCCCTTCAGATACTGGAAGGCTGCTATGAGGTCTCCACGCAGCCTTCTCTTCTCCCGGCTGAACAGCACCAATATTATCAGCCTATCTTCATATGGGAGGTGCTCCAGCCTCCTGAGCATCCTCGTGGCCCTGCTCTGGACTTGTTCCAACAGTTCCATGTCCTTTTAGGTTAACACAAATTCTAATACTGCACAAGTTTTTGCATTAGCCAGCAGAGCTGTTGGTTATGAAATAACTGAGCTTATCTGTCATTTTACCAAAGGCAAGAAACACCGAGTTTGTAGACTTTTGTCACAAGTGAAGTGCTTCACAGTAAGTAACCAGTTTTTGAAGAAGGAAAACTATAAATTATAAAAGTGAAACCTCTCTTTCCATGTATGGGCTTCACTGATTTGCTTTCACCAACAAAAGCAGCAGAATGAATGGGAGATAACCTTGGGAAAAGGAATGACTAACAGACACCTCATACTGATTCTGAAGTTTCTACAAATCCATTCCTGCTCCAGACTACCTCTAACAGGGTCTGCCTCTCCAACACCTTGTAGTCAGCACAGTCTTTCACAGCTGTACAGAATGATGCCGTACTGTTTTGAAGCCAAAATAGACCCCTGTTCCAGAAGGATGAGTAATTTTAAAAGATGTAGGGCATTAATTAATCCCAGCATGTGTATTTGGGCAAGTCACTAATCTCTCTTACTGTATCCTCTTCTTTACAACTCTTGAAGCTGATTCTAATTTTGTACAGAATCTGTGAACAGGAGGACAGAGGCTTAACTTTTTTCACCAGCTGTCAGTTGTCAGCATCTCTTCCTCATACAGTCAAGAAAAGTTGGGCTTATTCCTGGGTCTAGACACAGTCTAAACCTTCAGCTGGATCCCACCATAAAAAAAAAAAAAACAAAAAGACCAACTACTGTGAAGAGCATTGAGAAGCAATGGCTAGTTTATATTCTGTCTACAGTTTAACATATGACCACAAAGCATGTCATTCCAGGGGACTCAATTCAAAGCAAAACGTTTAAGCTTCTGCACTGCAGAACTTCATGCACGGCCAGGGAAAACAGAGAACAACAACTTTCCACAGTGTTTAGCTGCTTTGCTTGTGCTTCTATGATACAGAGGCCAAATGTACAGTAATTTCAACTGAATCAAGTCCAAGACTTGTCTAAGTGTATCCACTGAAAATGAAACCGACCTTGGGGAGAAAGAAGAAATGGCAGGGTAGTGAAAACATCTTATGCCTTAAGGAAAGGCATAGAGAAAGTAGCAGCAACTCATGCCTGCTTTCAAAATAATAACGAGGGCTATTATTTGTCAGACAGAAGAGACCTTTCTCCTTTCAGTGTAACTCTTTGGTGCCAGCAAAGACAGACAAGGTAAGTATTCTGAGGGAAAACAGGAGTGAGTATTCAAGAGGATGCTGGTAGGACAGGAAGCAAGAGCAAAAGATTGTCCTTCTCCTCCTGGAATGGAAAGGATGATTTATCATAGGCAACTAAAGGAGAAAAACAGTGTATGCCAGCAGAGAGCAAACTGCAGAATTTTGGCAATAGAAGGAATATTTAATCCATAATACTAATGGCTTTAGTTTAGCTTCTAAACTTACCCTTGTTGTTCTACAAATAAAATTTATATAAAAATTATATAAATGTTATTACGGATCTATGGTCAAAATTTCCCTTGAGCCTACTTGTCCATTCCCAAACTTAAAAAAAATTAGCTATGAAGGAACATGTAAAGCACACTTATTTTCCAACATTCGTCTGACAAGTGGACAGAGTATATTACTCACCCAAAGCACCACCTCCCATGAGTTATGTCTCCTTCCATTTAAGTTTTCTTTTCTTTTTTATTTTTAGTGGGAAGGTTTAAAGGTGCCAGACATGTTCTTCTTTTCCTCTCCTTTTACAAACCCTCTTGCTCTTTGCCACTTTCTCTTGCAGGAGACTCACATTGCTCTTTGCCACTTTCTCTTGCAGGAGACCCACATTGCTTTCAGTTCATCTCTTATGTCCCCTCCAGGGAGGGGAAAGGTGGAAGAGGGAGAAAAAGCTTCCTTTATTACCTCTTTTCCTAGATCAGTTGCCTGGGCTGATAAGGGCGTAAAAGCATATGCCATGAGTTACTGCACTGTTCACACATACCAATGCCTGTAAGGGTGGAAGTGTCCAGTCCCGCCACTGTACACAGTGATAGAGCTCAGTCATTGATAGAGGTTCTGATCTGAATTCTGAATACCTGAACAAATGCAAATATATTCACACAGGTTTTGCTTTAGTGATTAAGTTTTCCCTATGCATTTTTGCCTAATTATATTATTCTAAAGAACGCTAAATAGTAATTCTACATGACAATTTTATCACCTTCATAGTATTTCAAATGAAATGTTATTTAAACACTTACCATGTACTCTTCAGTACTACAATTTTCAATGTGTTTCCACTATATTAAACAAATATTTAAGAAAAAGTTGGGCTATGTGCTGTTTTTTTCCATTTTTAAGTGTTTAATTTGCAATAAACATGTAGTATGTTGCAAATACATTCAATATATATATATGGCCTTTTATACGTTAAGTGTTAAGAATATATTTTTGCATAGCCATAGTTGAGTTTGTCACATTTTCCATTACCATCTTAATTTCAGGGTTTATAACTTCTTCATAAAATGTGCCCTTCAGGAGGAAACTTGACATTTAATTCCCCAGCTGAAAAGAGGAGATGGGGTTTTTTTCCTTTTAAAAAACAGATTAATAAAATAATTGTTTAGCAAACATTTCTAACATCCAGAAAAGAAGTGACAAAAAAGCCTCTGAAGCTTGGATTCCCTCTCTTAGAATTTAATTCTAACCAAAAACAAATACTTTCAGATACCAACTACTACTGATTAGAGTTTAAAGCCATTTATTACTCCACCACAAAGCAAGTAAAATAATTTGTGATCCAGATCTCAGTCTGGTATAGTACAATATATGTTCATTGTCTGTCTAGATCACTACTAATTTCAGCAGTCAAACCTCCTAGCCCAGAACAATAAAAGCTCCTTGAACTTACAAAATTAGAGCTAACAGAATGATGGCAGTCCATCACTGACTGTATGATTTAAATTCTGCTTCATATACCTGTTTGATACTCTGCAACTCATGATGAAAATATATTCACTACTTTTGTCTCACCTCTAGAAATGTTATACCAAAAGCATACTGCTTACGTTTATTTCAGTTCCTAAACAGGACCAGAAAATATAGCATGAGACAAACCATATAGAATAAAAGAATAGGTGAAATGAA
Source organism: Psilopsiagon aurifrons (assembly GCA_025447955.1). Taxonomy (NCBI): domain Eukaryota; kingdom Metazoa; phylum Chordata; class Aves; order Psittaciformes; family Psittacidae; genus Psilopsiagon; species Psilopsiagon aurifrons. Next base: position 147,545 of record JAOEHY010035055.1, on the reverse strand, counting down.
ATTCAAAGCTCAGTTTGTTTCTTGAAAATTTATAAGTAAATAAAAAAAAAATCCTGAATAAAAATACATTTTCCATAAAACAGGAATAATTTGTGAATGAGTCAAATATCAGAAGTCTAAATTTATTGTAGCTTTTAGTTTCAGCCAATGCATGATTACTGCTATTTTCATTAAAATTAAATGGCCTTATTTTCAAATTCTCACATACTGACTGCCAGCAGTTTTCCTCAGCTACAGTTCTTTCCAGATTAATCCATCTCTGTATTGCCAAATTTTATGACCTTTATTGCAAGTCACCCAACAAGTGTTTTCTCAAAGTTCTTTTTTTCCTGAGCAAAGTAAGACTCTCAGCTTTCCTTCTTTCCAAACATAATATTACGGCTCACAACTTGGTTTAAAAAAAAAAAAAAAAAAAAAAATATTCAAAAATGCCGTCTTTTGAAAGACAAAACAAGTCCTATATTTATTATATCAAAAAAAATCCCCAAACTCATGACTTTCCAGACTTGACTAATGATTTGCGAGTGCTTTCAGGTTAGCAACACTGCATTATGTGTTCCTTGGATTCCTGTCTGACCACTACACCCAGTAGCTGCTTGGTCTTTGATCTTTTTTCCACAAATTTCACCTAACATTTTCAGGTTTATAACTCAAATTAAATAGCTTTAATTTGACTTGGGGCTTTGTTGTACCTATTTTCTAGCTAAAATTTAAAATGGCTTCCAAGCCGTATGGTTGCTCTACCTCACATGGATTAGTAGGCAGGAACTGTGGATTTTGCCTGTATTGTGCTTTATCCTCTGGCACTAGGTAGAGTTTTAAATAGAAACCATGTTCTCGTAGCAGACATGCTAATTACTTTGTGTCATTCTTTCTGTCTCTGGGAGGCTGTTAACCAGTTACAGAAAGCTAGTTTTAAAAAAATTCCACTCCCTTTCTTCCATACCTCATAGCTTTTATATCCTAGCAGAATTGTGTTATTCTACTGATCCTGTTTTCATTTTCACATTACAAGAAGCTAGGTCTGTATTTTGCTCATGTGGATGAGTCCATTTTTTCTGGTTTGTCTGGATCACCTTTTTCTTTAGTTTCTCTGTGTGTGACATATCTCCAAACTCATACATTTTGTTTTCATTCATTTTTGCTTTCTTCTGAATGTCCTTTTAGCTCCTGATGCCAGACAATTTATCAACAAAAGTAGAGATTTTAAAACATAGCTAAGAACATGAGAAACCTCCCAGAAAGCCAAGATTTGTCCATAACTTAATTTCATGCTGTTGCAGATAATCCTCATATGAGATGTTGAATTCATAACTAGACCTGACAGACATGAAAGGGGACCTCAGAATAGCTCCAGACTACCAATTACAGATCAGAGCCCCTTAATTTCCAGATTTTCCATTATATACTTTATTATATGACATGCTTTCACATGTAACCAACCATAGCAAGTGTATATCACCCTTCATTTAAAGCATAATTTCTGAGAGGTATCAAAGTCGCAATTCAAACTAGCTGTGTGGTCAATAAACAATCTTATTTTAGTATTCTTTAGGGAAATAATTGTGTAGAATTAGGGAAATAATTGCATAGAAATAAAAGCAACAACATATACTGGAGATGCCTGAAGCAACATTTCTGAACCATGATCAGAGACATCAAAACAAAATTCACAACACTAGCTGTAGACAATCTCTGTCATTAATAAATTCAGACCCATATCAGAATTTATGCTTCTTGCTTTGCACACCAAGTTGAGACACTTAAGCAGCTGTATATTAGACTTTCTTTCAAGGGAGAATTATCTGGGCTACTTCAAGTTACATGACCAAGTTCCCTGTGTTGTGAATGATAAATAGACACTTCTAGGAAGTAGGCTCAAATCACCACCCGGCTCCCACTTCTTTGTCTATGCCTTAAATATAATCCCATTAAAAAAGTCATAGAATCATAGAATAATTTGGGTTGGAAGAGACCTTCAAAAGTCATCTAGTCCAACCCCCCTGCAATGAACAAGGACATTTTGGAACTAGATCAGGTTGCCCAGAACTACATCCAGCCTGACCTTGAATGTCTCCAGGGATGGAGCACCAACAGCCTCTCTGGTCAACCTATTCCGTTAGTTTACCACCCTCATTGTAAAGATTGTTTTCCTCACATCCAGCCTGAATCTTCTCTCTTTTAGTTTAAAACCATTAACCCTTGTCCTATATAACAATAGAGGAAAACATTTGATATGGCAGCAACATTTTTTCCAGATACCCTAAACACTTGAAAGACATATCTACATCTAAACAACAGTAGAAGTCTACCCCTTAACTCTAGCCATCTAAGCCACAACAGTCCTGATCACGAGTGTCTGTCTCTGAAAAGGCTACTTTTAGGAGTTTTTGAGAATAACAGGTCCACTCTGCTTTCTTTGGTTACATCTCTGCTGATAAAAACATTGATGACAGAGCACAGGCTCAGTCTTAGCATACTGCCATCCATTCTGTCCCTGGCATGGTGTCAGCATCTCCCAGACTGTGCTCAGTAACATTTCAGGGGATAGCATTGACCAGAGTCTTTTCCCAGGGAGGTAACCTCCTTTTCAAGAGAAAAAGGAGAATGTTTAGCTTAAACATTTTTTTAAACTCCCTCCCTCCCACAAGCGCACAAAGTTTGAAATCAGGGATGTGACATCAGTTGAGAATTAGGCTTTTTTGCTTCAAAATAGCTCATCCCAAATCGACAACTTGTGGAAAACCAGAAAAGAAATAAATTAAATGAAAATGAAAATCAACAACAATGGAATCACATTGTTTTCCACCAAGTAAAGGATCTGTGACATGATCTTACAAAACCATGATAAGAAAATTTACTATTGTTAAATTGCTTACTGGATTATATACTTACAAGAGACAAAAAATTCTTTAAAACATAGCATGACTGCACTTTTACGTCTTCATGTGATTGCTTTAACAGAACCCAAAGAGCTAAGTGTTAAGGTTGATTTATCACTTATTCTTTACAAATCAAATTTAGCTTTGGATATAAGAAGACAATTAAGCCACACTCCCTACACATAAACAATTATTTGGCTCTTAAAAACTGATGTATGGAAATATTTTTTCTTCTCTCCTGTTTCTTTCTTCCCAGGAATGTCATTTATTGCAACAATGATGAATATAATTAAGGCAAGACTAAAGGAAATTAATGAAAAGACTAAATGAGAGGAAATGTAGAATTTATTGAAATAAAACTATTTTTAATTCACTGGGAAAAGAGTAAATCTAGGTTTCATTTCCTCTGAAAAACATTAAAAGACCTTGTGGACATAAAGTAAGACGTGAGCTGTAATAAATCATGCTCTTAACTGCTATTTGTCTTCTTTAATTTTCATTTAGTGAAAAAATGCTTAATTTTTCTCTTCAGAGAGCTACAACCTACAGAATTTACAATTATTTTAAAAAATAATAATAGAAAAGAAATACCGGAGTTGCTCCACCTTCTCAGATAAAAATTTTATCAAAACCTTATAATTATTGTCAAGACAAAAAATAAAACAACACTAACTGGAGTACTTTTGGGTGCCTCCGTAGTTTTTAGTCATGTAAATTCCCAGTGACTCAAGTGGAAGTTTGCCTGTATGAGGACAGGGAGGACCTCTCAATTTGACTTCAGAAATGTTGGTCTTGCACATTCTTCTCCAAAAATGTAATGTGCAATGCATTTAGTTATATTAGCAACCAAGAAACAATATTTATTTTGGAAGGTTTCATTACTGTGGGTAGAAATGTGGCATTCACCAACAGCCCTGTGCTGGGCACAGAGGAAGATAGTTTCAGGGCATTCTGAACTGGCATTTCCCCATAGGGCCCAACTGTGTGCCACAGTGTGGAGGGGGCACAGCAACCCCTCTGCATATCCATAATCACCCTGACAGGCAAGCGTTGTCCCATGATATGAGATTAGAATTCTAGGAGCTACTTCAGGTTATAGTTCCTTAGGGAAAAATAGTAATGAAGGGTCTTGGTTTTGGAGGGGACCCTCATTTTTTCCCTCCTTCCATACCTCGCAGCCTCTTGACCTACAAATTTCTGGATGGTAAAAGTTATGTTTTTATGGAGTTGAATTCTGACACAAAAAATATCAGTACAATACTGCCAATCCCAAGCATTTAAAAACCATGAGTCAGACACCAAAAATTATGAGACTGGCTTGCACTTCAGATTTAAGAAGAAAATTTCTTTTATTATGTTATTCTTAGTCTACAGTATGGTCACATTTTTAAGCTTCTGTCTGCAGCCATGAAAGCAGACACTCAACCAATAACTAATGCATTGTTGGTGGGGTTTTTTTGTATGAAATTACATTTTTATGTAATACTTGATTTTAGAAGCTCAGGCATTAAGAATATTTGATGTCACAAGACTAGCCATAAAAATCACCCCATTGGTAATGTTATCTGTTGTTAGTTGTGCGGTTATAATCTGAACATCTTGGCACCCGTGAATAGACAATGATTTCAAAATGCATGCTGATATTACATAAATTATAAAGATATCACACTATATTTCTCTTTCATTTTGATATGAAAAGAGCTGATAGCATAATGTACCCCAGAAATGACAGCCAATCACACCTTTTACTCTTTGAAATTATCCAAACCCACACATCAAATCAATATTCTTGCATATTTCTGAGTGGTTTCAACTGCAAGGCTTATGCCAAGAATACCCTTGTGATTTGGATTCTAGATTGAGTGAAAAATGCTTCATTCAGGTCCAAACAAAATCTCAAAAAAATGTTCCCTTCAGACTTGTAATCTTGTGATTTGTGCAAGAATGCTGGGGTTTTGGGTCATAAACCCAGAAAAGACAATTTTACAGATTTCTGTCCTACAATCAAAATCTTAAACTGAATGTCTTGACTAGATTTAGCCACAAATCTGCAATATAGAATTCTTATATTGCATACAAAAATTACTGCTCTTCTGCTGAAGCAAACACTGCAGAGGAATTTGGGTGATTCAGAAGCAATCTTGAGAGACAGGATAACTGGATTCACTCCCTTCCTACGTCTGAGAAGGCTCACGTTTCCAGTCCCAGGACATTCCCGTAAGAGAGTGAGAGACTGCCCAGATGTGAGCAAACTTATTTTGAAAGCTGGGAAAGTGTTTGAGAATGCCAGCTGCACAGTGATTTTTCTGCCCTAGTTGGTAGGAGCAACATGGTCTCTAGGACTTCATCATCACAAATGATGTGGTTCAAACCAGCTTTACTGTTGTGTGCTCACCCAAGCTCCACTAGAGCTCACATCTGGTGGTTGCAAAACTGGGCTCCATTCTACATTGCCATTAAAAAAATACTGATGTATTTTGTTGTGAAAATGGGAAGTTATAATGCAAAATAACCATCTGACATCTCTAACATTACCCATGGGGTAGCTAGGGTCTAACCCACGGAGTTGTGAGAAACACCCAAAGAACTGAAGAAGCAGGTCTGGTGATGGCCAAATCTCATATGCACTCAGTGGACTCTAAATTCGATTTAACCATCTGGCTATCAGCTTATAAACAGTGAAGTTGACAGTTAATCAGGCATTAAGCAAGAAAGATCATGGTTAGGAGTCTGTAGCTGTTCTTTGGCCTCAAATCAGTCAATATCTCTCATTTGTCTTCACTCCTCATATAAATTTATACACACACCTTCCCCAGACTCCCACTACGTAACTTCTCTCCCCAGTTCAGAAACTAAAAGACCTATGTACTCAAAAGATGTTTTTCTGTGCATTCACATTTTTTTAAAGAAAACTAAAACCAGGAAATGTCATCCTATGCAACTGAATCAGTCTCCATGTTGTACGTGACCAAAGCTGAACTTTACCCCTCCAGTCTCTGACAGTTGAAAGAAATAAACAGCAATAAGTTTTCCCTGTACATATCAGCCTAAGAGGGAAAATAGATTTCATGGATTATAATAATATATGCATAATATATGCATATATATTATTATATATACCAATATGATTATATATCATATAATAATAATGGATATATAATCCATTAGATTTCATGAATGATGATCAGGCCCATCACAGGTTTTGAAATGCGCAAAGAAATGTGCTCTGGTTTGCACAATTTTTGACAATTTCTCTTCTCTCCCCTTTAGGATGTTCCCATCTATTCCTCTTTTTGTCCATCATCATTGTTCACTGGTTTCAACCATCATTTTATCTCCTGCTTCCAGCCTCACTTCCAGATTTACAGATCCAGTAGCTCTCTCTTTTCAGTCTGGTGATCTCCCTCCTCCTGCTGCACAAATTTCTAATCTTTCCATTCATTAAACAACTCTAATTAAGAGAACATCACCCTTTAGGTCAGGCAGGTATGACAAATGGGTAAGATACCTTCTTTATTTGTGAGTTTTGAGCCTGTATGAGGCATGGAGCTCACAGGGATTCTGACAGGCAGTGTGTTCTGTCCTCTCCCTACCTCAAATCTCATCCTTCACATCACTGACCATGCTCTTCCTCACTCTCACACATGCTCTTTTTCCCAGCATAGTTGTACTAGTTCCTTCAACTCAGACCTCAACTCTACTCTGGCCATTGCCATAGTAGTCTTTTCCACTGACCTCTCATCTCATGCCCTGGCATGCCTGTTTCCTTCTGTTCCTTCCCCAGTCTCCATTTGTGGCTCCAAGGTTTCTTCATCCCATGATTCTCTCCTCCAATCTCTTTAATTAGGTCTCCCCTTACCACACATACCCAAATGTAGCCTGGCGTCACTCTGTGAGCAGTGCAGACACCCTCTTCATGATGGGTACTGGAGAGGGAAGAATTGAAAGAACAAGAGAGTTCACAGATAGTAATTCCTCCATGTATACCTTACTGCAATCACCACCATCTACTCTCAGCAGCAGCAGCCCCTGCTCTGCCTTTTCTCTTCCCCAGAAAGAAGACGGATCCACCAGGAGCCTGCTGGACCAAATTCATTCAATGCATCAAGAGCGAATTAAACCTCAGACTTCTCTGTTTCAGTCCACTTCAAGTTACTCTACTTAAAAGCCAATATGATTATTTAACATTCTATTTTAAATTGGATTTTGATATTTTGATCTGACTACAGATTCCTCAGGGCCTTCCCAGTCATGTAATTAGCAGGAAAACATTTGCCACTTGAAGCCTTTGTAGCTGTAGTCTTATTCCTTGCTATGAAAAATTACTTTTGGATTGGAATCTTGACAATCTTTTTTGATTATTTATCTAAAACTAAAAGCAGGAAATGATTCATTTGATTTCTGCCAATAGTGGAGTGTTGCCACTTTTAGCTCAGGAAGAGTAGGCTTCCTTTGGCAGCCTTTGCTTGCAAGATGATGAATGAAGTTCTATGTCTAGTGCTAGCTAAAATTTTATAGAGTCTAAAAAAGCAACCTAAACATGTTATAGGGAGTGCATAAGTTTTTTTAGATAGTTATACCATAAGTTTTCATGCTGTGTCACAGCAATACCTTCAACATATACATATGGGAGGGACTCTTACCAAAAAAAGATCTTTACATACTTTAAAATGCACTATTTGTCATAATAAGCACATAATTTCCCCAAAGTGAATGCACACTCACAGTTACATTACATATTGGAAAACAAAAATGCCCCTCCTTGTCTTAATGATATAGTACCCAAATTACATGCAGTCATTTGTCATTGGAAGGCATAGACCACCATGGAATGAGCTGTTAAACAGAACAATAAAACCTACTGTAGACCAAACCCGCAACCGCTACCTACTGATGAACAGAAAAGTCTTTGAAGTCTTGACAATATAAATATTTGTCTGTGTTGAGTTATACTAATTTAATCATGATACCATAACTATGGGAAGGGAATTGTGCAGAAATGATGCATTTATATCTGATTGAAGTATTAAAGTAGACTTTCAAAAATATCCATTAATTTTGCATAAATTAATCTCATTGGATGGCATTTGTCATTCAGACAAACATTTTCAAGGTCAGAAAGACAAGTTTGAGTAATTCAGGATATTTTACAAGCATTTTGTACTCAGCTTCAATGTCCTACACACTGTTCTCACCTACATTTGCAGACTGACTGTCTTTGCGATTTGCTGGAGCACTTCTTTCCAGTGTTTCCTTTGATGACTCCCTGACAGTTTCCTGAAGTGGAATGTTCTGGTGGGCCAGCTCATATGTTAAGAACATCTCCCCCATTCATGCACCTTCTCTGCCTCCAAGAGTCTGCTCAGGTCGGGACATGTTCTCTCAGAAGCTTTCCATGTGTAAAATAGAAAATGATGTAACTTAACCGTATACTACAGATAACAAGACCCAATTTCCACAGTTGTATTTAAAGGTTAAGTAAATAAAGAAATAGGGGCCTAAAAAGTGACTATAATAATAAAAAAAATAGAGGACTATGTTTTCAATGTGGGGACAGATAGCCTAACAGGACACTTTAGTGTTTAAACATCATTACTTCTTTGATAGTTTAACTTATGGTTTAGATTTAGAGATTAAAATAGAACCTTTGCAAATGTATGAGAGCTTTGCATGTATCATAAAGCAAGCTGCAAAGGGGTAAAAAATTAATTTCATGAAAGCCTTCAGTGTTCACTTTCATGACCCTCACTCTATCAGCTGTGTCCCCAGTGGAGAAGGTAATCATCTTCTGCCAATGCATATATAAGACATTTATAAGTGAACTGGATCCAAAAGGCTTTCTCCCATTTTTCACCATGTACACTCCTACTGTTTAGGCTACAAAGAATTTCCATTCATTGTGTTGTTGAAAATCAGAAATGCTCACCTGTGAGTTATGCAGACTGAAAAATCACGCAATCAACCAAAACTGCAGGTTGATTTATGGTCATTTCACACTGATGGGAAAACACAAACAAAAAGAATGCGAGGAAATCAATTGCTCCCCAAAGATTCTGCTTTCCTTTCCCCTCTTAACCCATTTCTCCTGTTTGAGTGACAGTCACTTTGAGTTTTCTCCTTCCTGACTTTAACTGCCACAGAAGAGAGCTTTAATGATCTGGCTGGGCACATTTCTCTCTCACATCCAAGCGCACAAAATAGGACCTTTCTCAAGCCGTGTGCTATGCATCTACTGATAAATGGGCTCTCAGAAGAAAATACTTTATATCCCTGTTTCCATCACAGGCTGCCTTAAGGTCCAGCACTCAGGTATGATCCCATTTACAGAGTTACCTCAGATTGGCTTCATCTGAGCCCAAGTGAATGAGAAGTGATCATGAATGCTATATTCATACCCTGGATCTTCTATTCCAAACTCCCCCTGGGCACACCACCACATCTTATTTCCTTACAATTTCAGATTTGCTCACTCAAGGAATTCCTCCACCCTCTCTCACTTCTTTCGCCTGGCCTCACTGGCAGTCAGTGATAGACCCATCTGTTCCTTAAGACATGTTGGAAGGAGATATTTTCTTTGCTGTCTTCCTCTTATATCACTCTCTGAGGACATAAGAGACTAAACATGTGAAAGTGGCAATAGGCAAGCCCTGAGAAAAACCTTTACTGCTTTTCCTCAAAAACAGCTCTTCAAGCTAATCCTTAATGAGACATAAAGATACCTATGGCAAAAACCTAAATAGAAAGTTCTGTAGCTCTCTGCAAAACAAGGAAATGAAGGAAAAAGTTGACCTGAAGCACCTCAGTTCCTCATATCAGTCACTCTTCTCAATCACATCACATAGGCATTTTTATTGACAGTAAAGTGCAAACTAAGTTCTTTGAAAACCATGGAACAAACACTGGAAATGGTACTTCAGCTGTTGTATTAGAGAAAAATAATCTGTAAAGTAAGTAGATTATTAGCTGATTTTTCATGGATGTACACTAGTATGAATGACTAAACATGCTGGGATTGCATAAGAAAACAGATTACTTGTGCTCTGTAGATCCAGCAGCTAAAGATAAATACTGAGGAGCTCAAATAACTTTTGATTCCTTCAGGAATACTTCGAGGGTTTATAAAATATTTTCCTTAACAGAGGCTGAGACAGAGACTAGAGAAAAACAGCAAGTCTCAGAGAGCATATCAGAAACCTCATTCAGATGTGTAGCATTCTGAGAAGCAACTTTCTTCTACAATCAGCAGCTATAAAAATATCTTTAAAACAAATAGAGCATTTTTATACTGATGACCCTGTTTGAGATTACATCATGTCTCATTTGCCATGAACACTGGCTACAGCTTTGGTTTCTGTCATGTCTACTTGGAGATACATTTCTGTTCTGTATCAATAACATGCCACATGTGTTTGAGCGAATGAAGATTTGCTTCTTACTTCCATATTTACTGTCAAGGCACTGAACCAGAAAACAGTTTCAGAGAAACCATTTCCTTTGCTGATGGATCTAGCATGCCAAAACAACAGTCTTCTCACCTATAATAAAAGTACAAGGTGAAAGTTAATTCTGTATTGTAATAGGCTACTTAAACATGCATAACAAATCCATCCACAAATAAATTACACTAGGTATAGGGCCAAACTGTGTCTACCATGTACATTGAATTTACCTCTATCAAAGCAAGTTTAGACCCAGTATTCAGCTCATTTCAGGCACAGTATAAAATAGTTAGAACAATGATCAAAGAAGCAATGATTGCTATTGTTTTTTGTCATATATACATGTAATCTATCATCCCAGCTTCACTAGGAGCTAGGAAGAAATGCAAGGCATACTGCTGAATTCTGGATTTCTTATGTTTCCTATTAGCTTACTAATGCCTACATTTCCATCAGTGGGATGAAAACAGCATATTGGGAAAAAGAAGCAGATGGTAGCATTGTGCAACCCAGTTACAATTTTGGGAAGAGAGTGGTTATGACATCATATTCTTCTGCAATCAGCAGATGTTTCAGTAGTGTGAAAAATATTTACTCTAATGGAGATCAGAGGGTATCCATTTATTGCTCTCATCAAAACTTGACTTCTTATGGCCCTCTTTACGTGCAAAATAAGTTCGGCGACAGATGAGACTACAGCCTGCCCTGTGAGCTTAATGCCTTTAAACTCACATTCCAGTATATGTATGCTGCAGCTTCACTAATGAGCTAAGACGAGGAAAATGAAGAACCAAGTCATATCTGGGAAGAAATAAACACTATCTCCATAACTGCACTTCATGTGAGGTGAACAGTCGCCTTGTGGTTTGGGCAAATGCTAGCAGACTGATCAATCAATAAAGCTGTGGCCTTAGCTTGTTGTTTAGCTCAGAGGTTTCTCAAAGCCTGAAAACCCCTTTATTCTTTACTTTTGAAGTAGTTTCTGAAATTTTCTTTGTTTTAACCACAGAATCACTCAGACCAACAAGGACAGGAAGATGATGAAGGGTCAAACAGATCTTTTCTGCATTATTCTTATTCTGTATAATTCTCTCTAAAATTGATTAAGGTATTCCAGATTTATTCAGAGATGTTCCTCTATCTGAAGCACTAAAATGGAGGATATGCATTCCCAGTAAGAATGCCAGTTGCAGCAGAGGGTTTCTCTCTGACATGCTGTGTTTTCCTCTGCAGAAGACAAAGGAATCTCACCTCTCTCTGCTAAATCTATGTAGAATCCTTTATTATGAATGATTTATTTTTTACCTTTCTCATACACAAACTGAAATTTTTTTCTTTAATGGGATTTTTACAAATTTTTACACTCTTCCTCCGGAAAAATTACTTCATACTCTTGGAATTACAGTAGGTTTTGTCATGATTCAACACCCCTGTCGTGCTAGGGTTTGTTCCAGCATAGAACAAAAAATACCATTCCATCACAAAATACATTTATTTTCTTCAAAAAGTAGGGAAAAAGGGGAAATTATATCTCCATTCACACTTGAATGTGACATAAAGCAAGCTTCATTCTTTGGCTACAATATTTTGCTGTGATCACTGAGCTATCACTTTTAATGGAGAACAAATGGTTTCCCTTTGAGAAATCCTGCTTGCAAGGCAAGGACTCTTATTCAGATTTAGATGGGTTTGTTTCTGTAGCTAGCATTAAAAGCAGCAGTTTCATTTCTCACTTTCTTTTCAAGACAGTTTTTCTCCCAGTCCAAAGCTACGTTCCTACTGAAGAGTCTGTTAATACCAACTCTGAACAGGTTAAAAAGAGGCAAAACTCTGGCAAAAACTCCCATGTTTAGCATACAGTCTATAGATAGAGAAGCATTTCTCCACAAAACATCAGCAGAAAGGCTACTTAAACATCAAAGTAGGCCTAAATAAGAGAATAGGTTTTGGTTTGGCTCCCTGCACAGGTATGAATTTCATATATTGTGATAGAAAAGCAAAATTGGACAGGAATTCTTCAAGAAGCTCCCGCTTGTTCTTTTAATGTGAATTCTGAAGAGTGGAAACATATGGAACTGCTTTGTAGACTCTTCTGGGCTAGACATCTGTTTGCTGGCTGTGATTGCAGTGAACTGGGTGTTCATGTCAAGCACTAGATAAGTCAAATAAAATACAAGGATAAAGAACATTTATTCAATCAATATTGACTGTTACAATACCACAATCTTCAGGACTGCAGCCTGCAATACTCCTCTATCCTCAGCTAAGTCGTTACCTTGTTAGAAGTTTGACTTTCTTTCCAACAAAAATGTGAAACTCCTCATGTATATGAAAATAACCCTTCTCACCTGGGAATTTCAGGAGCTAGCATGTTATCATAGAGGCAATTCATGATCATGGGATTTACTGTGTTCAGTGTTTTCAAACATTTCCTTCTTAGGTAGCCCACTTGTAATTAGAAGTCTATATATTTACAAAAAGAGACCAGCACTAAGCGCAAACACCTGAGACTTTTGTAGGAAAAGCTCATCCTATGAAAAACTGCTATTTAATAGAGGAATAAGAATTCACATAAATATACTTTGACTTCAATATTGGCTTTATCCTCCTGGTGCTGCTGGCACATGATTATACTTCCTCTACCTCCTTCATCAAGTGTAATCACTTTCAAAGTTACTCTGGAGATATGCTTGGCAGTTCTAGGATCCTGATGTGAAGCTGCATTATATATTTTCCAGCAGTAACACCTAAACTTGTGGGTTGGCACCTAAAATGAATATAGTGGTGATAGTTAGTTGCTTCTGTTGGTGGGTGCTTCTGAGGGCGGCCTGCTGGTTGATTACACTCCACACAAGATTGATTTTTGAGTCATTTGGGTTTTTTAAATTTTCCTTCTCACTAAAACTTGAAACAACTTAAAATGCATGTTAAAATAGCCCTTCTTGTCTGTGAATTTTGGGACTAGTATGCTACCTTAGAGGCATTTGCTCATAATTTGATTTAGGCAGATAATGATCCTCAATTATTCTCAAAAAAGATTATCAGTTGTATTGGAAACTGACACATCCCACTGTTCAAATAATTAAGAATGGAGGACTAAAAAAATTCACAAGTAGTATAAAATGTTGGAATTATTCTCTAATAATTTTCCTGCTGAAAAGAACACTAGTTGTCTTTCTAGCTTGATACGATACTGAGAAGCATTAACATTTCTCTTGTAACACTAAAACTGCACTATTTAATCAGATTTCTTTCAATAAGTCTGGATGGTTATCACCTGCTACGGAAACAATTTCCATTCTTAAAACACTCATTACATCCAAGCCTATCACAACACTTTATATATGTAATTTATATCAAGCTACCAGGTGTCCTTGCAAAAATAAGTATTACAAAAACAAAAGTTGACTTGAAATGAAAAAGCTGCAAAAGTGACATCCTGAAGTTAAAAAATGCAGAATTAATTATATAGATATTATATTGCCCGCTACTTATTTAATTGAATACTCCTTTTTAAGAAAGCCTTAACTCAGTAAGTACACATTTGAATGGCACAGATTGAATGTGCAACTACTTCGAATTGTTTTTAATCTTTCTCTTGTTTGCTACTCACTTTGCAACCCTAGCTCAAAGAATAGAATACTAGATTCCTTAAGGGAATATCTAAGGAAATTTTTATTTTTCTATAATGGTTTTTCAAACCTGACTCTACCTTCACACTGTCTTCAGTATTCCCTGGGTATGCAGCAGTAACAGACAACTGGCCAATCTGACATACCCACCTCAGCTGGTGTCTGAATTCCAGGTGTCCTGCACTGGGCTCAAACGGAACAAGTGGGGTAGGCCAGACTATAATGTCATGCTCAGCAATAAAACTGGCATAGCAGAAGAAGCTGGAGGATTTTGTCTTCCAAGGCAGCAACCACTCAGAGTGCTTGGGCACTGGGCTGTTTGTGGGAGGAGGCGAGTGACTGCTTTTGTGTCACTGATATGGAGCTTTGTTACGTTAGGTTAGGTTACAGATATTATTTCTCTTTCCTTCACTTATTAACCTGCCTTTATCTTGACTTGCAATTTTTCTCTCTTTCTCTTTACCTATTCTCCCACTCATCCTGCTGGCAGATAGGAAGTAAGTGAATGGCTGTATGGGTATTTGGCTTCTGACCATGGTCAACCCACCACATAAACATGTTGGATGACATGACAGCTATCACAGGGCTACTTCTCCACACCTGGCCACAAGCAATATCTAGCCTTTATTTCTCCCTCTGCACATCCCACTTTTCTATTCCCTATTTGATCACATCAGGAACCCTTGGAAACACCAGTGACCACTGCTGGCCGCCCTACTTGATTTCCTTTTCCATGAAGTTAAGAACTCCATTCCTCTAAGTCATGAGGCAACAGGACATAATTAATTCCACCAAGAGGTGGAAGCACTCCAAGTTTCACAGTATAGATATCAGCCAGTCAAATTGTCTCAAATATTCTGTTTCCCTCTATAAACTGAAAACAGGACACTGCCATTTTGACAGATGAGCTGCCTCTTTCAATTTAATCAAATATTCTTTAATTTCATGGGAACAAAATACCATCATCCTGAATTTGAGGAGTGAATTCTATGAATTCTATGAGCTGAACTTCTTAATACTTGTTAAGCACTTAAGTACTTAATTTGACTAAGTACTCATTACTCTAAATCCAGAAACAGCTGTGTCGTTCCATTAAATTCTGGATTTTAGTCCAAGTCTGGAAACGCTGACTACTCTGCAGCACAAACACTGAGACAACTAGAGATGTACAGCAAGGTATTCTATAAAACTAATTTGCATCAAAACTTTTCATTTGTTTTCTTTTAAACAAAATATGAAATGCCTCTTTGGAAAATATGAAATTTTTGCCACTCTCCAGATCTGACTGCACTATTTGTCAGTCACCACTTCCCTGGGTTTAATTTTTTTGGAAGGTCACAACAGATATTTAAGATACGTTCACAATTCTGATAGTCTGGTATATAGACATAAGATCTGACCCATATCGTAACAGACATGACAGAACCCTACTGTTTTCATTGTTGACTTATTTTAAAATCTAGACATCAATTGCTCCAGTCCACATCCCAGTGTTCTTCAATATATGAGCTTTTATAAACCTGAGTAAAAACAAATTCATAATAAAGATCCCTTATTCTTATATGTTTTAATATGTAAATTAACATACCAATTTCTTAAAAATTTCTTTCCCTGTATAAAGATTAAGATATAAAACTCAAAGATGCCTGATTTAACACGACTAATGTGCCTCCTAAACTACTCAAATTAGTGAACAAAGTTATAAAAACTATGAACTGCTGAAAGAAAATGTATTAGCAGAAAGTAAGGCCAAAACTTCAAAATACTTTTTCACTTTTTCATACCAACTAGCTTACCTGGGTTAATGTTGAGTGAGAGATCGCACTATAAAGACAATACCATCTATATTCTAGATAACGCCTATTGTTATTATTGCTATTATTATTATAGGTATTATATATTGCAAGTGGAACTGGAATCAAAAACGCATAAAAGTGATCGACTGTAAGTTTTTGTCTTTGTCAAAGTATACAATAAACAAGCAAAGCTTTCAGCAGGACAACTTCTATTATGTCAATATTTCCTCTTTCTATGTGCCATGCTTCTCTAGCATCCTTAACTACCATGGCTATAACAGTGTTTATGCAACAGAGGAAAGGCTTTGCTTATTGCACTGATACATAAGATATATTAACATTATTATTAGGGCAGAGGAGCAGATTAAGTACATGTAGAAACATAATCAAATACAAAGTTCCTTGTTGAATTCTGCATGCATGTTGCCACCAGCACACTTGCAAAACTGGTGGCAGAAAAATATTAACACTTATTGCTAGAAGCAGAGTATAGTGGAGTGTTAAAAATTCAAATGCTCTCTTCTTGAAGGGCTTCAACATGCCACAGGTGGAAACATGTATGGTTTTGGCATTTCCACAGTGTATTAATTTATCTTATAAAGGAGGTGGGGCACAGAAAGGCCTCCAGATCATCAGCTCATTTAAGAAAAATAGTTGAAATTCCATAGTGCTGGCTGGGAGCACTTGGGAATTGCTGTACTGCAACAGAGCTGGTTTTGGTAAGTAAGCCAGTTATGAAGGAGGAAAAAAGAGAGTTGAGAACTCAAGCTGATGCTGAACAGCATGAGTGTGAAAGTTCAGTCAGTGCGTACAGTGCTGTTTCTTCATATAGAAAAGAAACCAGCACATGGGGAAACTCTCCTCTTTGCCCACCAAAGCACTTCATATATTCACAGTGTGAATTTACACAAATATTTATGTAATGAAGTACAGCAGAGCAGTAGCAGTTAATATTTGTTACATTCCAACAGCAAGAAGAAAAGGTAGCAGGGACTGAAACCAGTCTCTTGTGTTCTAACCATGCCCCTATTTTATACCTATTTATTTTATTGTGAAGTTTTTCAGAATGTTCCAGGAATCTTTCAATTTTGCTCCTCCAGAGCAACTGGGGAAAACAGATATACAAAAAAACTGTCAATCTATGACCAACAGGTAGCTTTGGGGTTGTACTGGCTCTTTGGTGTTTGTTCATCTGCTTAAAGCAATAAGAAAAAGAATTATAAACGGATATTGAATTTCAATGATGCAAACAACTTTCAAGAATCATGTTAGCTAATATATTTCCTTAAAGAAGTGCTGTACTTTTTGTATCTGTTAAGTTCACCCTGAATCAGGGATGTGTGTTTCCCTTTTAATTATCAGGGGACAATATAATTGATTTTGCATGAACCTTTAAGAATTACTATTTCCTGTTCAGTGGTTTTATTTCCAATTTGATAATGAAACACCCATAAAATTTAAAGGTTTATTGGGGAGAGGTGGTTTAGTGCTAGCACCTGGCAACTATATGGAATGCATACTCTACTAAGGATTAAAAATCAGCATTCCTGTGATTCTTTTTTTCCTCTGACATTTGTACATGGGGTCAGGGGGATCAGCCTGTGTGAAAGTGGTGGAGGTGATGGAGAGCAGAGAAATGCTCCAGAGCAGCTGCTCAGGAAACCATCTTAGAGATTGAGGTAGTTGCAACCAAGACTTCCTACAAAATTCGGTAGCTTTGAGGTGAGAGCACTCAGGTTTGTACCTACTGAATCCTCTGGAGAAAAGCAAAACCCATAAGAAAAAAAGAATAACATAAACATATAATCTAATGGATAACACCCACTAAGAATTTAGTTAATTAATCATCCAAACCCACATATTCAAAAGCAACAAGCACTTTTCATACTATCAGCTCAGTATGCTCTGTCCATGGCATTTTGATAGGGAACAGCTTTTCAAAGCACTGGGACTAGAGTTCTGAAGTTGTGGCTCCAGAAGCAACCTTGGAAAATCTTGGATTTGGGCCTTGGCAAATGCTGAACAATGTCATTAACAAGGGATGTCATTCCAGAGACTGTGAAATGCCAGACAGCTTAACCATAAACATAGTTGTCAGACCACCTTTAAAATAGGCTTTGAAGCTACTATGTCATAGAGGTCACAAAGTTTGGATAGTAGTTATTTGTAAAGCTCCAACTACTTGTAATAAAACTGTGTTTTATTTGTACGTGTTGTTAATACAATTGAAAAAAACAGCAATTACAGACCGTTTCTTGTACAAGTTCAGAGAGCATTTCAAAACTAGGTGTAATGATCTCTGCTCTCCATCACCCCTAAAAAGTAGGGATCAATAGAACTGTAAAAACTTTGACAAGTTAGAAGACTAAACATTATAAAAACTTGAGTTGTCTTCACCTAATCTGCCCTAAATATTCAATACACAAATAAAAAAATTGTCCAACACTTTGTACAAGAAAACATGAATTAAAACTAAGAAGAAACAAAACCAGAAATGGACAATTTTTTAAATTTCAGATGTCATTAAAAAAAATATATAATTCCAGAGACACTGTGCAACTCACCTATTTTCTAAGTCCTCAAGAGCTCAGATTTATCTTTATCAAAAATAGAAAACTGAGTTGATTTCAAAAAAACAAGGTGTAACAACTCTTTCATGCTATAGGTCTTTCTACTCCTGTGGCCAAGTACCTTGCAGTTATTATCGCTTATTTGTTCAAGTGGTGAGGAAATATTAAATATCACAAGTTCTCAGCAGAGACTGGACAATAATTATCAACAGATGTCTGGCACTATTTTTTTTTTTGAGAGAGAAAGAAATTGCCCTTCCTTCCAAAATGAGAAGTCTTAAGCAACTCATCGATGACAGCTTTAGTTAAAATCAGATTTATGTTAACTACCTGTTTTCTCACCCTGCATTTTGTGTTACTTCAACTCTTGCTTATTTAGCTGTGACGAGCAAGCACAAATGCTGCCTGTCCTGCCTTTCTCATCATGATGATATTTAAATTTTAAAAACCCAGAACTTCTTGTAATTTGCTCTCCTATTAGAAGTGATACCACTGTTGGGTAATTAGGCATGTACAGGTTTGCAACACTGTCTGAAGCTTCCATACCCATGCATCTTAAATGATTCCCCAGAAGAAGTGGAAACACTCAGTGAGACATACCCTCCACTGAAGTTACTGATGGAGTTAAGGTAATCTATTCCAGGCTCCCTTTGCATGTGATATACTTTGTTTTCAGAAGAAACATGTGGCTAATCAAACCACTAGACCTTGAGATATTTGCTTCACAAATCAGCCCTTTCCTAAATATTTTCAAAGCATGTCTGGCTTGCAAATAAGGGGAAAAAGTAAAGACAGTAAAAATTGCCTTATTACCCATCACACTCCATTCTCCTCTGCCTTGCATGCCTCAAAGGCTCCATTTGGGTTTTGCTCCCCACGTGCCTCAGTTAGAAACTCCAGAGAAACTCCAGCAAACTAATTCATAAGGCTAAATCCCAGGGATTCCCACTGGGTTTCTGTAATGCAACAAAAAAAAAAAAAAAAACAAACAAAAAAAAAAAAAAAAAAAAACCCAACCCAGATGTATTTTCTTTTATTAAACCTGGTCTTTATTTGTGGGCTACATAGAAAAGTGCTTTAGAGACTATTATAGGAAGATGACTTCTACATACCTTACACTGCTATGTTTCATATGGAGAGCCCACACAAGAACTCCTCAATTAAGTTGCAGGGTTTTTAACTACTTGAAATAAGCTCCTGAAATGCATTCCTACTGGTTCTCAACTGTTTTGCCATACAGTATCACACAAAGCATCCTGGAAGGCAGCTGGAAGGTGGAGGAATTTGTCTTCACCAGCTGCAGGTGCTCAGCACTGTGCTTTACTCACACCACTAAGACCCTGTGCTGCCAGGGACCCCAGTGCCATTGCTTGCCATATGTGCAGCCTGACTGGACATTGTGGTTTAAACCCAGCCAGTAACTCATAACCACACAGCCGCTCGCTCACTCCCCCAGTTCTTTGGCCCACAGGGATGGGGAAGAGAATGGAAAGAATGTAACTCCCACGGGTTGAGATAAGAACAGTCCAGTGACTAAGGTGCAACACAAAACCACTATTGCTACCACCAATAATAATGATGATAAGGTGAATAGCAAAGGGAGAGAATACAACCGCTCACCACTCACTGACAGGTACCCAGCCCTGACCCGAGCAGTTATACGGGCCTTCCAGGTAATGCCCCCCAGTTTATATACTGGGCATGACGTGCTGTGGCATGGAATACCTCGTTGTCTAGTTTGGGTCAAGTGACCTATCTCTGCTTCCTCTCAGCTTCCCCTCCTCCCTGGAAGATCATGAGACTCAGAAAGTCCTAAATTGGAGTAAGCAGTACCTAGCAACAACTAAGAAGATCGGTGTGTTATCAGCATTGTTCCCAGGCTGAAATTCAAAACCACGGTGCTGCACCAGCTACTAAGATGAAGAAAAATTTCTACTACTGCTGAGCCCAGGACACTGAAGCATCTGGTACATGCTAAGACAAGGACACAGGGCTTTCGTGCTACAAACTATGGCCAAAGCACAGCTTTGGATTCACCCTGAGGTCAGCTGCATCCTCATCCATCTCTCCCACTTGGGGCAGACCTGAAGAGCATTTCATCCAAAGCTTAAAGCCTGCATAGCTGGGTAAAACCTTCTCCAATTATTTCTTTCTTCCAAACCATGACTAACAAAAGGAGATTCCCTTCTCTCCTTCACTTTATGAGAAGCCACAGAAAACATAAAATCTACTTGTTCTTGTAAAATCATTTCATGCCTTTCTGCAAAGCAAGATAAATGTTATATTATCATGGTTTTCTGCCAGGAAACTTTAAGTACTTCTGAAGTCCTGTGATGTGACTAATATGCTGTTCAGTAATCAATAAGAAAGCAACAAGCAGCAAATTAAAACATTTAAAGAATTTATGTATAGAATCACTTTTTTTTCTCTCAGTAATTAATATGCATACACACAACAGTCATCAAACCACAGTTTGTCAAATTTCTGAAAAGGTCTCTCAATAGTATTTTCTGTTAAATTCATTTAATGTGTCACAGTAACATTTCTTCTTGCTTTTTTTCAAAGTATCATAAACCCAAATGAAATGTTAACAAATTTTCTAAAAATCAGCACTTTTACCCTAGCTGATGCAATAAAAAATGTTTTCATATTTTTATACAAAAAATCAGGTTTAAAATGTTCTTTAATCACTTAGTTTGGTATTTTTACACGTGTTTCAATAAAAAAGGTCTATCCAATGAATTCTCTTCTAAAAACATTAGAAAGTTTGAGAGTTGAATGTCATATGACTAAATAAAAGGCTCATTGCACCAACAAGAGAGGGGTGGAAAAGGTAAGTCTGAGCAGTAGCAGATAAAAAAGCTGCACATTCTGGACCTCATGTAAGCACCCTCCACACATATGCACACACATGCACTTAAACACAGATTTGGACTAGAAGTTGCCAAAATCCCTGCCCAAGGCAAACCAGCCAGACCTGGAATGCTGTTCTCTTTCACATAAAAATAGTAATAATGAATAAAAATACTTGGAAGTCCTCCAATGCCTCATACAGCATAATTTCTGTTTCTCTTCCCCACGCACAGCCACAGGCTTGCTCCAGTTCTGTGGCCCCTGTTCTCCCTGGTTTCTCACCATGGTAATATATTTGCACCACTATGAATGAAAAGCAACATTCTGAATTATAAGTGCGAAGGAAATCTGTGTTCTTAACATCATCTTACCTTTTCTTGGGGTACTACTTTTCATTACTCAAACAAAGATGTCATCCAGGATAGCAACATCATCTCACACGCTGGATGTGAGGCTTGGAGTTAGGTCACTTTTCTTCCCACCTGTGTTTTCCCCGTTGCCCTGTGTGACCTTAGGCAATTAATTCAGCAACTAGTGCCTCAGTTTCTCCTTACACTAAACCAGGAAGAAAGATTTCCATAACAGTGGCCTTTGAGATCAAAGAGTAATTTACACAAAGCAGAAATCAGTACTGAAATCCTAAATTTCAACTGAATACATTTTACCTTCTAATCTTGGAGGCACCTAAATATTCCAGTTGCACCTCTGCATGATCTCAACACTTCCAAAGTGAGTGGAGTTCTGTCTTACACACCCTCCAAACTGAAGAGCTGCATGGCTGTTTCCTGCCTCAGCTTGACCACGATTCAGATCGCATCCACAAATGCTTCTGGACCAGGACACTCTCCCAGATGGGCTAGAAAATTTGAGTTGGTACCCTTTAAGGCAGAGGAAGGCACTGAAAATTTTAGGCAAGTGTCCTAACAGCCATTTCCATCTACATTTCTACATCAAAAGATAGGACACTTCTGCTAATTTCTTTTTTATTCTAAGGACACACTAAGAAGAGGACCACATACCTATTTGCAGCCCTGAGAAAGACACCTTTGTATTCACCAAGACAGGATTTCAGGCTACCCTTCCCCTCCATGTTTCTCGTTGCATATCTTCTGTGTTTGCTGATAAGGTAAGAGATTTCATTCTCAGGTATTCTACAGAATCACAGAATCATTTAACTTGGAAAAGACCTGTAAGATCAAGTCCCACCATTACCCTAGCACTGCCAAGTCCACCACTAAACTATGTCACTAAGCACCACGTCGGGATGTCTTTTAAATGCCTCTAGGGATGGTGACTCCATCACTTCCCTGAGCGGTCTGCTCCAGTCCTTGATAACCCTTTTGGTGAAGAAATTTTTCCTATTATCCAACATAAACCCCCTCTGGCACAACATGAGGCCATTTCTTCTTGTCCTAACTCTTGTTACTTGGGAGAAGAGGCCAACCCCCACCACACTTTTCAGGTAATTGTAGAGTGATGATGTCTCCCCCTGAGCCTGCATTTCTCCAGACTAAACAACCCTAATTCTCTTGGCCATTCCTCATTGACTTGTGCACCAGACCCTTCACCAGCTTCATTGTTCTTTGGACACAATCCAGCACCTCAATGTCTTTCTTGTCATGAAGGGCCTAAAACTGAACTGTATTCAAGATGTGGACTCACTGGTGCCAGATGTGTGATTGTTTCCTCTAGCATCTAGCCCTAGTGACAATAAGATCCAGTTTCATCTGTACAACTACAGCTTAGTCACAATCATTAGTACAATCACGAGTCCTAACTAAGGAGCTTTGGCTTGTGGTGTTGTCATGCTGGTTCATCTCATGTCTTAAAATATGACCATTTCCTCAACTGCATATTGAATACAAGACAGTACCTGGATGCCAAAAGAATGGTCAACCATTTTAAAGGACCTGACAAAACTAAACTAAAGATAAATTAGAAATCCTTATAAAAGCATTTTCAAGTATTACTTAGGCCATCTCCAAATCTATAAGGTAGTTTTCAATATTCTCCCATGACTCCAGTCCTATGCCTGCAATTAACTATTAAAATCAAAGGCAAATTAGTAAGTGTATTAATGTCTCATGCTAGTAAGGATCTCTATTTCTTTGTCTTATTTCCAGATGTGCAGGTAATAACTAGATTATCATATGTAGCTGAAATGGGCAACAAAGCTAGCAGCATTCTTTGCTTCTAAGTGCCACAGAGCTCCGTGGAAAAACATAAGTGACTATAAATATGGTATAGCCTGCAGGGCTCTGGAATAAATCTTCATGTTTAAAATAGAATTAGCCGTTCTTCAAACAACATGCATTGAAAAATCATTCCTGTCTAAGCAGGTACAAATGAACTACTAGTAAGGCTTCTGTAAGAAAAACAAAAAGAATAGTGTGAGAATAAGCTTACTGCCACAAAGCACATATGCTGCTTCGACTGAAATTTTTCTGTGAACATGTGACGTACTCTCTTTAGATGCTTACATAAAGAAATATTGAGTGCTGTCCATGATTCTGTTTAGCTACCATTAAAAAGCCATTATTCAATAACACAAACAGCTTAGTTTCACGTCCTCTAAGGTTAGCGTTGTTCTTGGTGGGTTGTTTTTCTTTTTTAAGTCTGAAAAGAGGACAAGACACAGTTATACTGTGTGGCTGCTGGACAGGAGGTGCCATTGTGGCTAGCAGAGTTTTATTTATCCTTAACCCTAAGAAGCAGCCCTTTAACCAATAGCCTTCTCTACTGCCTTTCCACTGGAAATTTAGCACTATACTTTACTATATTCCCAAGACAGTTTTTAATGGCTGTATCTGGTTACAGAGAAAAAGATTCCTCTGAGTTGGTCATGTTCCAGTATAACAAGTAACGGCACTTACCAGGAACTTACACTGCAATCTTTTGATGCTCAGAGAAGATCCACTACTACTGGCAAGTCTTTATGGCCGCTCACTGGTTTTGCTTAGATGAATGACTCATTTCTGAAAGAGTAAAGTGGGAAAAGAAGCTAAAAAAAAGCAGCTGCACATTGGGAAACAAAAGAGTTTTTGTCACTGCGGTAGTTGTCTAATCTAATTTTCAATATAGGTGTGCAGTAATAGGTCTCACGTGATTAGCAAAGTGTCATAAAGACACAATTCCTGAGCAGTTTTAAACACACACACACACACACACACACACACACACACTCACAGAGCTGGCAGTCATAATCTGTTGTTTTCAGAGTGAATAGCATTAATCATTTTTAATGGTCAATCTGTAAAAAGAAGTTCTAACTGATTACTGGTGTAAAAGAAAATAAACATCATACATACAAATTTGATTGCCAAAAAACTGAATCACTTTTGTCAGGTATTTAACTTAAACCAGCAAAACAGACCATCAAGAAAGAAGCATTTAAATGGATGCCTGCAGCGATGGCCAGTCAATGGCCTCTTTATTTGTTAAAGATGGATTATTTTAAATAAATTACAGAGCACTTTCACTGAATAAACAGAGTCTCAGTGGCTGTGGCATGCTATACATGCTTAATTGAGCCACAGAAATCCTAAATGACTACTGAGCTGTGTAATCGCCTTTGATTTTGCTGATAGGACTTGATTCTTTAGGCAAAAACCAAGCCATTGAGGGCTGAAAAGCAACACTACCTTGAGGAAAATAGAAAGTTTAATCTGGAATATATACTTATAATATTTCGGAAACCACAGGGATGGAGTGTTCCAATAACTGAGCACAAGGCAGCTTCAGAAGTGAATGTTCTGCGTGTCATTTTTATTTGAGCTTGATATGTTAAATGTCCCAAATGTTTATGTTGTATAAGCCCACTTAAACATTGCAAAGTGCAACAGATTCATTGGCAAAATAAAAAGTATAGCTTTTCTCGTCTTGCTTGCTGTCTTTTTGCATTGATACAATGCATAATGCACACACAGGTACCCAGGGGTTTTCTAAAGTAATCACGCTATTTGACTGTATTTGGGGAACCTGTTAATATGATTTATTTTTAGTGTTACCTATGTCTTCTATAGGCTGAAGTACAACACTAGGTCAGAAACCAGGAAAAGATGTTTTAACCCTTACTGATCATAGTGTTCTTTTTGAGATTGTGTATTACAGACTCTATGTCCCAGCCTCCACAGCACTTAGCTACCAAAAAAATAGCATCTGAAATAAGTCTATAATTGGTACAAAAACCTTGCAGGATCAGACCTCTTCTTGACATGAATGAATCCTGAGTTAATGACATATGGAATTCATTTCGACAGAAGTTATGACCTTAAATAATATTGCTTCCATTTGTCAATATCTCTAGAAAATGGTTTGACATTGAGAGGCAGTTTAAAAACTACCTTGAATAACAGCAATTAAAAGAGAGATTGATACTGTTAGGCACTTAAATAATCATTGTGTACCTGGATTTTCTCTAAAGGATTTCAGCACCTAAAGCTTTCTTCACTAGGTAAGTGCAAAACAGCTTAGCTGTGAGATTCACTCTGTAATAGAGCACAATGAGCTGGATTTGCAGTTTCCACAATTACGATGTACATTTGAAAAAAATTATATACCAATTTAACCATGCTGGTAAAGCAAGTGCGTGCCAACATCAATTATAACTGATAAGCATAAAAAATAATTTTTATCCATACACAATGATCACAGGAAATTAAAACATGTAATATTAGATATGAACCTAATGCAGTTTTTGATAAGACCAGGCTGCTTCAAAAGGTTGGTTGACCAGTGTCACAAACTGATCAACCAAGGATGCTCATTAAGCTGAAAAAAGCTTTGGCCAAAGCAGCTGAACTGTTCCTGTGTGATTTTAGAAACACAGAAGAAGAAGCAGCAGAGGAATTGGAAGGCGTTCTTGGTGCAGTTTATGTTATTCACTTGATACTGTATACATGAGAGAAGATCTTGCAGTCACGAATGTCAGCCCTTCCTGGGGGGAAAATACCCAGAGTTCTGCTTGCCTCCTGGGCCACAGCAGCACAGCAGGGATGACACAGGGAGCAAACACAGCTGCCACAGTTCTGCTTAGCATCCTAGCACCATTTTCTCAGGAAAAGGAGAAAATGCTCAATGTTCCTCCGCAGTGATTTCTTTTTGCAGAATTAATGAGAAAAGAAATCTGGAATTTGTAGCTCTGTGGACTTGTGAACATAACAATAGGGAAAATCCCCCAAATATGTGAGAGAACACTGCAAGGGCAGAAGGCTCTGCACGTCTCAGGCTATTCATACCAGCTCAGGGCATAATTATACTTATTTTCTTTGGCAGTACATTTTTTTTCCTTTAGCCACAGAGACACATTCTCTGGAGGCCACCAATCATGCAGAGACTGTGTGGTAAAGACGGGTGTTAAATTCAAATAGCCTGGTGCCACGCAGTCATTCCCTGCTCTGCCTCAGGGATTACACAGCAATGCGGCAGCAGGTGTGACCGAGAGTGGGCACTTTTTATACTATCAGCCCTATGGGAATAATATTTGTGCCCATGAATCCCAGAGCTGAACTAGCCACACTCCTGTTTCCTTGGTGGCCTAAAAGTAGAACCTTACGTAAGTAATTTGGACTGGTTTCCCATAGGTCCCTTTAAATGTCTTTTTTTCTTTTCTGTTCAATATGGCTACATGCTAGCCAGTAACCCTTCTGACTGTGCATGCTGCTAACTCACACAGACATATGGCTGGATTCGAATATTCAAGTGCTTTTTACAGTTCTCTGAAGCCAGTGAGCACAGCATCCTACAGAGACATTCAGTGGGAAGGTCCCCCTGGTCTCTCCACAGTCCAGAAGAGCTCAAATAGTGAAGAGACTGCTAAAAAAACTGGCCATGAGAAATTTCCAGAAACAGGAGGGGAGTGATCATATCTCGCACAAGTGTAGTCTAGGCAGACCTAAAGGCAATACAAACCAGAGACCTGAAATTGCACCATGTGTGTGTAAGGAGA
Source organism: Psilopsiagon aurifrons (assembly GCA_025447955.1). Lineage (NCBI taxonomy): Eukaryota > Metazoa > Chordata > Aves > Psittaciformes > Psittacidae > Psilopsiagon > Psilopsiagon aurifrons. Next base: position 120,426 of record JAOEHY010035055.1, on the reverse strand, counting down.
AATATGATATAATTGGTTAACTGAGACTTACTAAAGCAGGAAACAGGCTTGAACATTAAAATTCTAAGGCACAGTTAATAGAAAAAAACCCAATAGGACACAAGGGAAACAGCTATATGGGTGCAGAAGTATGCTAACTCCAAGAAAAGAAATGCTACAGCCAGTTTGCCGCAGAAAAAGCAGCTGAAACAGTGAAACAATCGCAAGAAACTTACAGCTGTGCAGGGATGGGTGACAGAGATCACGGAATGATTCTGCAGTGAATGGCATGTAGCAAGCTGAAATAAGCCAAAATAAGAGATCAAAAGGCTACTTTTAAGTACTTTTAAGTGAAGCAACATTCAGGGAGTTGCTGCAGACCGTGGGGTGTCCTAGATCCTGGAAATAGCCCGCATACTGACTCTGTTTAAAAAGTGGAAGAGTCACGAACCAAAAACTAAATAAAGATGTCGTCATTATAAATACTATGCATAAAGGCAAGTGGGACAAATCCATCCTTTCCTGGCACAGCGAAAGTTCTATTAAATAGATTTTTCTCCTGTGTACATAGCATTTCCAGCAAATCCTTATCCATGTTCAGATATCGGTGGTACAGACTAAAGAATACAACCCTATGAGAGAATGTACTGCACCTTCCACAAATCAAGTCCTAGAGCAAATATTGTGAGATATATGAGGAAGTATATGATGCATTTATTTATATAGTGTCTTTCAGGCCAAAACATTTCAAAGTGCTTAACTACTGATAAGCACAGGTACCATCATGAGTGTATTAACTGAGCAAAAGGTTGCAGATATCCTTAGGTGAGGAACGCTGTAAATAATTCCCAGGTGGAGGACTAACATATAAACTGTCTGCAGAAGAGGATCAATTGGGAAGCGTTACACTCCCCCCATGCACCTTCTCTGCAGTGTCAGGCTCCAACAGTGGTTACATCAGTCAGAGAGTTAAGTAGCATAAAAATAAACGATTTGTGGAGGATGTGCTGGGAGCTGTACAGGAACAAAGTCTTGAACAAACCACCAGGCACTGAAGAAAAATGTCACTTATTCAAATTTTATGGCCACTCTAGAAACCTTGCAGTAGCAATTACCAATAGGGACGTCAAGCTCTTCACTTTGTATTGCAGAAGACAAGCATTTGAATTTTAAAAAGCAACCAAGAGTATTGTCATTGTTTCCAATTCCAGCATCTGCCTTCTCACATTGCCTACAAAATCCTTCCTGCATACTGAGGCATAGTGCTCTGTGTATGCTTTTGTGATAGAGACAGTCTTGCAAGAGTTTTGCTTTGATCTCAAGAGGAAAGCAAAGAAACCACAATTATATCCAAACAACAAAGTTAAAGTGAGCCTTCCAGACACCAATTTCTCTGATTCCTGCTAAGGCTATCTTGTGAGAAATAACTACAGCTATTTTTAATCTTTCTTATATTTTAAGGGATGATAAACCTAATTTATCTTTTATTGTCATCTGCTGTCATATATGTATTTTATCACCCTTATTTATCTCCATTATCCAGTACCAATAATAATCAGAGCAACACTGCAGCCTGCAGGTATAAATGGACTAATAATTAGTGCTGATCCCTCATGTAGGCTGCAGGTAGCATCCTGTTTCAACCTTCAGCAATGCAAATAAGCTGATGTTGGCAATATATCATGAACTGCTCACCAGTCATTTCCTTAATGACTTGCTAATTTTCCTCTCCATATCCTCCACATGACACACTGGAACCTCATATGCTTGTGCAGACTAGTGCAACTGAGAATGCAGCCCATGTAGATAGCCCTATGATTTTGTTTTTAGGCCAGCTTTTTTCTCCATGTTCCCCTTATGGAATCTGCTTCCAATTTTTAATTTAACCTCTGACGTTGGCATGAATATATTTCTTTAGATATTTAACTTCTCTATCTACTGTTTCTCCTGCTAATCTGCAGCTGCCTGAACTTTGTGGTTTATGCCATATAAGAAAGATCAATGTTTTTGTTTTCTCTTCAGCATTTCATTCTTGTTCATTTGATTTACTCAAGTAAATATTATACAGCTCTGAACCTAATCCTTTTTATTTGTTTATATATTTTTTAATTAAGAATTAAAGAACTCGTATTCCTGAATTTACCCCCAGAACATTGTTTAAAACATGAAGAATACAACGTAATCTCTCTTGGATTTGAATACTACTTTCAATGAGTTTGAGAAGCATTAATACCTAAAAAGTTCTATTGTATCCCAGGGTATGGTAATCTCCTTAAACCTCCAGAAATAACAAGAATATTATTTTTCTTTTGTATCATAACACAGGGATTTACCAGACTAAAACAGTAAGACTCTCATTCAGAAAATCATATTTTCCTATTGACTGAAGCAACTATGCTGTGCAACCACAGACCTAGAAATTCATGTGTGTTTTGACACAGTAATACCATATGAACTAGATAGAAAGTACTTAAGGCTGTCCTCATGGGGTATGTACCTGTGAAGCAATTGCCTAGGAGTCACTGCTTTGTTGACAGCCTACCTTCTAATGGCACTGCCTCGAGTTTCAGAAAATGGAACCAGTGTGCAGTCCTACCAGCTGCAGGCTGTGCAATGGCTCAGTGCACTTTCGTTTTGCAGAGCCTGAAACATTGCTGTCAGCTCCATGGGGACTCTGGAAGAGAAGCAATTCAGATACAAATCTCCTTTCTTTAAAGACTCAGAAGGTATCTAGTCAGTTGAACTACATGTTGCCCACATTTACAACTGCCTAGTGTAGACTTTCCTTTCCAGTTTTCATTGACACTTTTTAGCCTGGGGTCAGTGATGCATTAACATCCCATACTAAGCTGTACCTGAGCTAGCTCTCATTGTGCTGGCTTGATTCCATGGATAGTTAGCAAGAGCAGGCTCAGTCTGGGAGACTGCTGGCAACTTTTTTCATTTAATCTGATTCACAGTAGTACCATCAGAGAAAGAGATACATTAACACTGTAAATACGGTAGCAATGCTGCAGTAAACTTCCTAACGAAGCATGGGGCCTTGCATCACAGGGATCACAGGAATCATCTAGTTCTATCAGTAATGGAATCATCCAGTTCTATCAGTAATGGGGACTCAGAGATAGAAAGCAACAAGTTGCCTTGCTGTTGCACAGAATCAGAAGTAGAAACCATACTCTGTAAAAACTGAGGGGGCAAATCATTACAGCTAAAATACCATCAGCAGGTAAGGGCTCAGAGAAAGAAAATAAGTCCAAAATATAAATTACAAAAAGGAGAAGGAAGAGGATTTTTTTCTGTTGTGTTTGATTTTTTTTTTTCTTAATTCTGAGTTTTAAAAGCAAAACCATGTAATGTATGAAATATGTTACCGAATTCCCCTTTGCTACTCAGATCACCCCACAGTCTCTTACAAGCCAGTATTTGCTGCTTGGTGTGTTTTTAAAGAAAACCCATCAGTGAAGCAAACCACATTCTCATACATGTTTGACTGCTTTTGTAGTTCAGCACATGAACCACTTCTTTTTTTTTGGAGTTAACACAGGGAGATGGAGAGTAGCCAGGGAAACAGCTAAGAGAATGGACAACATAAGAGAAACAGAAAGAGCTGGCAAAGACAAAACTCACAGGAAAAGAGTTGGTGAACAATAAATGAGAGCCAGAAATACCACAAAGATTTAGAAAAAATGTTTATTTTATTTCAAATTAATAGCAAGAAAGAACCTACAACTGTGGTACAAATTGCTCAGTGCCCCATGCAGTGCCAATATTATGCCATTCATTATACTTGCAGGTGTATTATTTCTAGCTCCCTAGATTAAAAAGAAAAAATACTCTCCATGTATTCTTTTGTATTTTAAAATGTATTTTTTCATTGTTACAGTGCCAAAGGCTCTTATTCTTCCAAACTCAATAATAACTAATCTTTTTCCTGGCTACAGACTGGGAGCATGGTAACTATTTTGTGCAGGTAATTCTTCGGTCTTTATTAGAGGACCACTCTGAAATTTTGATCTGTCTGTATTTCAAGTTCTGTCCCAAATGCTTATTTTACCCTGTGAGAAAGGTCTTTTATTAAACCTTGTTCTTGTACCTAATTTCAAACCTGGTTCCCACCATTGGGACAAAAAAATTTTTGCGCTCAATATTACATACTTTCTTCTCAAAGAAGATTAGAGAAAATAAATCAGCACATAAAAGTGAAATCTAACTTATCAACATCTTTCCCCACCCACATGCAACCACTGCAAGCATACTATTATTGCCTGACTTCTCTAGTCACTGATCAGCAGCAGCTGTTGAGAGGGTTTAGACAGAGATAACGTGTCCAAACTGCAGCAGTAGAGTAAATGATGCTAGAAGAAATAGTGCCAAGCTCTTTGGTACTTCTCATACCAACACCTTTCCTCCTCACATCCGGTGATAGAGAAACCAAATGAGCATGACCTGATTCTGGTTCAAGATTCATGCAACGACTTAGCAAAGCTTCTCAACAAAGAAAAAGATCTAGCTACAAATCTAGTCTGAGGACACTTGTCCTGTCTCCATGGCCACCCCATGCAAAAAGGGGAAGCCCTGTCAGTCAACCTGGAACACAGTGAGATTCTGCCTCACACCCAGAGGTCCTGTGTATTGTGCACCCATCATGTGCTTGGTTTGCACCTCTGCATGAGGATTCCATCTGCAAATGTGTGCACTGAACCTCATCCAGTTTTGTCTTTCCTCAATTCTGTGTTGTTATGATAACAATTATCTCCAAAAATAAATAAGACTTACTTCTTTGAGCTTCCAGAACTGTTCATTCCGTCTAACAGAACAATACAGAGTGGAAGTATTGGCTCCCTTACACAAAATTGGTTCCTAGAAGGAAATTTGTGCATTTGATTTCAAGATCCTTCAGCACAGACACTCATTTCCCCATTTAAATCATGATAAGAAAATGTTTAAGTTAAGTTCAGCAAATCAATGCTACAACTTCAAGTCTCTCTGTGTTAGTCTTCCTGTTTCCCAGGGGAGGATTAATTTGCTTCTTTTTATTCTTTGCTCTTTATTATTTCAATTGGAGGATATAAAAGTGCTATTGAGGGTTTTGAAGGATAAACACTTCATGTGGTAACTGCTTAAAATAAGAATAAAATTTATGGAGAGTGTAGACATTTTTATCACATTAATGTGACCTATTAATGATAAAGGAAATTTCCTTAAACTAATGAGCCCTATGTTTATTAAAGTAACAAGAGAGGATGTTTTAATTCTTTCCATAAATATAAGGAAGTTAAAATCTTAACCCCAAGGTACTCAATATAGTTGACTCTGTATTTAAAGGGAATGTTGTTAACATTTATATTGTTTTTGTTACCTACAACATGGAGATCAGATATTTCAATATACATTTCATTTTATAGATAAGGTTTTAACAGATATTTCAAAAGAAACCTGCATGTAATTAAAATGAGATAAAATCATACATGCCAAAAAAAGGAAAGGCTGCAAATTCCCCTATTAACATGAAATAAGTAATACACAGAATTGCATGACCAGAAAATCACAGTCTTATAAACTAAATATATCTAAAAAAATCAGATATAATTAATTTGACTGTGCTTATTTAATAGAGGCAAAAGAAGACAATCTTTTTTTCTGCCAATGCATTTCACTATATTTTTTAATACAGCATTCAGTATGGGATTTTATTAAAGTTAAAACATTCCCCAGTGCTGAAAGAGTACCCACAGTGAATACGGAAGAGCAGTGTTTGATGACTGATGCGTGGATTTTCAGTGCTTTCACTGGGGGCTGCCTTTCAGACATTAAACTATTCAAGAAGAACTTCTATTGGATATATCTCAAAAATTCCTTAAAATTCTAATCATTAACGACTTTTCTACAGTAAGGAAGTGTTATGAGGCTTTGGTCATCTCTCAGTCATCTGTGAATATCATGTGATAAAAATGTGTACAATCCTTCTCCAAAGTCCTGACATGTTCTCCTATGCCTGCAAGGTCCAGGGATGCACCCATATATTTAGGGGATTTGGTTGGGCTGAGAAGTGTAGGATGAGGTGATGAACAGATTTCCCAGTTTAAGCAAGGAGAAACTCATTTAAAAAGGATACTCTGTGGCAGGAGAGACATCTGGGATATGACCCATTTCCACCGGTACCCATTTTCCCATTTCTAAGGTCTCAAGCCGTTAAATCATGTCCTCTTAATTATATGAATATCTGAAAAATATACCTTTGGCAAGTATTGAGCTGCATGCTCTTAGAATTACTCTATTAGCTATCTTAACTAGAGTTTAAAACCAGCTCCAGCAGCACTGTTACTGAGTTAAACTTATATCTAAGCCTATAATGCCATCATAACTTCCAGGACACAACAGCAACTCCAGGAAAAATCTCTTCTGCCAAAAAAGAACAATTTCATAGCCAGGAATCATGCTAGGCCATTGATACTCATAGTCATCGATAAATCGTATTAGTGAAGACATAAAACACAGAATATAGAATTTTTTTAAACTGAATGTTATATTCCCTCATCCAAAATCTCTTCTTCACTAGAGAGCACAGGTCATAAGATTCTCCACTTAAAAATGATAAGATTTCACATTTTACCCTATGCCACTTTTGACACCACAACCCTTTTTTCTCCAAGAGCCTGTCAGACTAAAGGAATGACATTTAACCGTCCTTACCAACTGAAGTGCATGGCCTCAAACCAAAAGTTTCTGTGCTTCAGATGCAAATATTTGTATAATTTGAAAGAAAAAAATTACACAGGAGTCAAAGTTTTATAAACAACTGGAAAAAATTGTTGAAGAGAGTGTTTTATTTTTAATTCGAAGTCTAAATAAAGAATAAATATACTTTACCTCTATATGTGTATCTCAGGCATCTGTTTCTCTATATGTGCATCTCAGGCATCTGTTAAAAAAAAAAATCAAGTCCAATAGTAATTGGCAGTATAAGAATCACATTCCTTCTGCCCTTTGCTCAGGCACGATGCCACATAAGTTCAATGCCGTAAAATTTAATTTTTTCATTTTGAATGATTTACAGTGGAGCAGAACATATAAATCAGAACAGTAACAGGGGTTATGAATAGGGATGTATGTTTTTCCAAAATGTCTAAATGAAATATTTTGAAACATGGTAAAAGAACTGCACAGTTCTCCACCTGGCAGCCATAATTGAAGTTAATAACACTTGTTTAGACATAAGGAAACTCTTTGACACCTAGACTTCTTTTTTCTTTTTTAATAAAATGATCAAACAATCATCATCTAGTCTGAAGAAATCAAAGCAGTTAGTTCTGGCAGTATGTCATACGAAGGCAGTCTTGCTTTCAGCCATGTTTCCAACTGTGTCTAATAATTTTGAAAATATACACGAATTCCTCAGCACAATCCCCTATTTTAATCACACACCATATTGCAAATCCTATTGCAGCACTTAGAAGCCATTACCATAATGCCAGTGATGGATGATATGAAACACATCATATGAAGAGTCTTTGATAGCCTCAATACTTACTACTGATTTTTAAGCATTTCAAATGAATGTTTATACTTTCCAGTCTCTCTCTTGTAACGTCACAGGCAGCAGATGACGGGATACAAGTGCTTATTTCTCCATAGCCAGTAGCACCAAGCCTTGGAATATTACTGCTGTTGTCCATAATGGCATTCAGAAAATATAACGCCATAACAGAATACAGTTCCTTTGTTCAAGAAACAACCTTTCCTAAAAAGAGAGAAAATAAACAGGTAGAAGTCTGGCAATCCCTTAAAAATGACTGAACCGTGCTGTAAAAGCACTAAATCACTCTTTTACTCACTAATTCATTATGGACTGGGTTCCCAGTGTTTTTGATGAACCTAAGGACAACAGCGCAGAAAGATTGCCATAACTCTTGAATTTTGGTCTTGAATCTTTAACCCACCAGACATGCGCACTCCTGGAAGCTGTGTAATATTTTATCTTTACTTCTGCACCTTCTATGACCTCTCATTGATTTCTGGAGAGAACATCTAGTTCTTTTATTTGAGGCCCTTCGATCTCTTGTTTCCCCAAGAACCAGAAAAGTAGCATATTTGCTGCTTGCTGTGGCACTCTGTGACGGCAAGCTGCTTGCTTCCAACCACCTCTAGTGCCACAGTGAAAGGCAGAAATCTTCCAGATCACCAAAGCACTGCTGAATAAAATCTTGAGGAACAGACACCTCACCAATAAGGCTGGTTAAGAGTTAAGAGAATAAGGTTAAGAGAAGGAATTATCCTCATATTTAAACTTCAGGCTCTCGTATCACACTATTGCAGTGGTGTACCTCTACAGCACTCACAGTTATTTTGGGGCCACATCAACCTTCTTTTAATGTCCTATCTTTATATCATGCAAGCTTAAAATTTTCACTGTGAATAAGAATACTGCTTTTCCTAGATCAGTTAAATATCCATCACTTAAATGTTTTACACACTGCATCAACTAAATCTCAAGTGAAACCTTAAGCAAATTAATTTGAATAAACACCTTTTTTTTTATTGTTATTAAAATCTAGCTTATTTCTAGCAACTTTGAGTCAGTTGGGAACAAAGTAAGCTAACAAGTCAATCTGGAATGTGCAGTCTCACTTCAGAATTTGAATTGAACCTAGGTAGTTAGATTGCTGCAAGTTCACGTCTTGAAGTTGTTCACGTGAATGTAACTTAAATCATCACTACAGACAGCCTAGGACCATCATAAGCATGATGAAGGATCTGACCCTACATGGATTGTTCAGATAAAATTCCTGTGGGTTTCAAAGGGAAAGCAGGATACACAGCATCCTGACAGCCCAAGTAGGCACATGGCAATGTGAAAAGCTAGCAGATGACGATGTTATGTTCCAGGATCTGCCCTTATAAACTCAGGAAATACCAATCAATTTATATCTCATCATCTTAACCCTGAACTTCTAGGTCATGGTTTTACCCCGTATTCCCTCCTTTTCCAAAATGTTGTCCTGTTCCTTCTTAACTTGATTTACTCTACTTATTTCAGCTGCTGACTTTGGCACTTTATCCCCAGCTCTAACCAACCACAGCATAAAGACATACCCCTGAGCTTCCCTGGCACAGAGTGGCAGGGAACTCATTCACATCAGGTCCCTCTCAGGTGAATAACCTTGTCCTTGTAAACTGAGTTAGAAAGATTTAACAGACAACCTCAGACAACACAGACACAGATGCCTACATCTCCTAAGCCCAAGGTAGAAAACAAGGTCAAAATACCATCACCACTTGATTTAGTATTAGGTTTAGCTGTTTTGTGTGGAAGCAAAACCGATCAAAGGGAAATGCAGATTTTGTAACCTCACAACCCAAGTGGTGCACTTGCATGTGGTGGAGAGATCCCTGCATTTGAAAGCTTTCCTAAAATTTGATACATTTTTCATTCAAAAATCAAACACCCAGGGCATGTGCATAAAAGTCACAGTCAGATTCCTTAGCTGGGCATATGAAGCTTTTTTTGTTTGTTTTTCCAATTTCAGCTACAGAAAACTCCTCCTGGTATAATTCACTTCAAAGTCTAAAATTTATTCCAGTGATAATTGCTGAATTTATGTGTATTTAGAATCCAGCACTTAAATAAAACAGCTACATTGGGTGATTATATATAAAGACTGTGCCAATTTCTTTGAATAGGAATGTAGTAAATTACGACTGATTACACAAATACTGATTAAAATTTGAAGGCAAATAAATAACGAAGAGGGATGTTATTTATTTGTCTAAATGCTCTTAAGAGTGCAGTCATGCCAAGCACAACTTCCAATAAAAGCAGAGGATGGAAGTGCAGCATTATGCTGGTGTATGGCCTGGACTGAATCATGAAGACAGCAGCGACCACTGGTTTAAGGTTAGTTCTGACTCTCTGTCTCTCTGGTTTTCCTTGCTACATCTGTAACTCTAGCTGAGCTCATACCAGGAAAAATCTGACATTAACTTTGTGCTTTCAGTTCTTCTTCAGCTTATTTTCAGTTTTCCTTTGTGCAAGCTGGTAGGAAAGCGAAGATGCAACCTGTCAAGTCAAGGGAAATCTTCCCAAATCTTATGTATTGCTCCTTTCATGCAGCTCTTGCAAGTACCTACTAAAACCTTTGAATCCAAATGTAAATCTGTTTCTGGAAATGCCTAACAGGATTACCTAAATACTGCTTTCAATCTCTTTTATGAGGAAAGATGTTGACTTTTAGGTAAGTTCTGTTTAGGAAAAGACAGAAAATTATGATTGAGATGCTCAAGAATATAAATTCCATTTAAAGTAACCTGATCCACTGGAGAATGTGGTAATAATAGTTAACATACACAGAGAATAAAATTGCAGCAGTTCCATGCAATTCATAGTCTAGAGTCTTAGAATCATAGAATAGTTTGGGTTGGAAGGGACCTTAAAAAGTCATCTAGTCCAAGCCCCCACCCCCTGCAATAAGCAGGGACATCTTCAGTCAGATCAAGTTGCCAGAACCACATCCAGCCTGGCTTTGAATATTTCTAGGCATGAAACATCTACAACCTCTCTGGGCAACCTGTGCCAGCAGTTTACCACCCTCATTGTAAAGTTTTTTTCCTCACATCCAGCCTGAATCTCCCCTCCTTTAGTTTAAAACCATCACCCCTTGTCTTATCACAACAAGACTTGCTAAAAAAAATCTCTCCCCATCTTTCATATAAGCCCCTTTTAAGAACTGAAAGGCAGCAATAAGGTCTCTCTGGAGTCTTCTTTTCTCCAGGCTGAACAACCCCAATTCTATCAGCCTTAGCTGGCACAGGTCAGTATAACTCCATTGCAAACAAGGAGATTAGGCTAATTTACATGAGCTGATGTTATCTGACTTGAAGCAGGTGAGATAGAGCAGTCAGTCTCACCTCTGTGCTGGCAAAATCTTGGAGCACATTCTCTTGGAAGGCACGCTGAGGCACATGAAAAGCAGCAAGGTGGTTGGTGACAGCCAGCATGGCTTCACTAGGGGGAAATCCTGCCTGACCAATCTGGTGGCCTTCTAGGATGGGGCTGCGGAACTGATGGACAGGGGTAGAGCAGTTGATGTCATCTATCTGGACTTGTGCAAAGCATTCAACACTGTCCCACATGGCATCCTTGTCTGTAAATTGGAGAGACATCAATTTGATAGATGGACCACTTGGTGGATAAAGAACTGGCTGGATGGCCGCACACAAAAAGTTGTGCTCAATAGCTCAGTGTCCAGCTGGAGACCAGGAACAAGTGGTGTCCATCAGGGATCAGTGTTGGGACCGGCCTTGTTCAGCATCTTTGTTGGTGACATAGACAGCAGGATTGAGCGTGCCCTCAGCAAGTTTGCCGATGACACCAAGCTGGGTGGTTCGGTTGATACCCTGGAGGGAAGGAATGCCATCCAG
>JAOEHY010035055.1:0-108926 GCA_025447955.1 Psilopsiagon aurifrons | reverse complement strand
GGGTGGTGAGGCACTGGAATGGGTTGCCCAGGGAAGTTGTGAATGCTCCATCCCTGGTGGTGTTCAAGGCCAGGTTATACAGAGCCTTGGGTGGCATGGGGGGGTTGGAACTAGATGATCTTAAGGTCCTTTCCAACCCTAACTATTCTATGATTTTATGATTCTAAGTGCAATGACTCAGCATTGTCCACACTCATGTCAAGTGGAGAAACTGGATAGGCTGCCCAAGGAAGTGGTGGAGTTACCATCCCTGGAAGCGTTCACACACCATGTAGCCAAGTCCCTCAGCGCCATGTGTTAGTGGTGGCCTTGGAAATGCTGGGCAACAGTTGGACTTGATGATCTTAAAGGTCTTTTCTAACCTGGTTGATTCTAAATTAAAGTGTTGCAAACAACACTGGAATCATGGGCTATTATACAGCTGGACATGGATGTTTTATTCAGTGTATCTACATCAGCTATGAAATTTAGCCTTGTAAACATGTAATAAACAATGGTGGACCATATAGGGCTGTGGAGTTCTAGACAGCATATCTGTTTACCTCTCTATACTAATTCCTTCTTTTATAACCTCAAAGCATTGTTCATTGTGCTCCACACCATAGGTACTTATCTTCTTAGGTATATGTAGTCCCATTATGTCCATCCTGTGCCCTCTTAAAAGCAACTTAAAAAGGAATTCAGTGCTTCAAGCCAGAAGAAATAGGTATAGTCATTTTTATGATCAGGTTTTTAATGGTTATTTTTCTTTTTTTAATTAAATTTTGCAATTGAATAATCCAGAACACTCTAATTTCTTTCGGCAATTGAGAAAGAAAAGCTAAACCAGATGAGAACCTGTGGTTTAAAGATTGGTACCAAATTTCATTCACAGATTTTCATGCAGATTTTTATTAGAAATAGCTAACATCTTAAATGAAAGAAACTCTTCCTGCCTACCAGCCACTGAACATAGAAACATAGGTTTACCTTTACTGGAGAAACCTTTTACTTTCCCTTATGCTTCACATGGATATACATAATAAACCCACAGATACTGTAGAAGCAAAATGTTCACTGGTCACAAAGGAAATTTATAAACACATATAACACATATATATAAACACATAAATTCTAATCATCAGATGTGACCCCTAAAACCTGGAATTACTTATTTGCAACTTCACATGAAATATACTGCATACAGTTTCTTTATTCTTGTCTACTACGTTCTCATTTCACCAAGTATACTGGATTAACAGAAACAACTTTCATGTCCCAACAACAAAACTAAAAATAAAACTAAAGACTTAAATGACAACTTAAAGATTAATCTCTATTTGCTATTTCCCCTTAAATACTTCAGCAAGCAATTATAAAGATCTCTTTATAATCTGTAGGGAACAGAAAGCAGTAAGTCCAATTTCTGCACCATTTTACATGCTTTTCAGCCCTAGAAGTACCCACCATCCCTGCTTTTTAACTACATCATTACTTAATCAAAATATTTTAAAAGTAGTAGTAGGAATAAACAGAACTCAACTGAAATGTTATGGTCTCTAACTTTTCTGTAGCTCTCTTTGTCTCTTATTTGAAAAAAATTACTATGGTACAATGCAGATAACAAAAATATGATGTCATTGGGGAAACATATGCTTATTTTTAAAGATTCTGCTGGGAGTCCTCTGTATATGTAGAACCATTCAAACTGAAACTCTGGTTTTGTCCAGTTGATTTCTTGCAAACCATAAAACAGATTTCACTTGTCTCTGGTGTTATTTGTAGAAATACATATCAGTGAGATCAGAAAACTATTCTACATTCTCTTTTTTAAACATGTCCCAATAAGCAGTCTGTTATATTTCTAGTAGTGCAGCATATTAAGTTACCTTTTAAGTTCCTGCCAGTTGGGAACTCCTTCATTCAAAGTAGAACCCCAGTTTAGCTTCAGGCTAGAACTTAGCAATAATCGTGTTGTTTTAAGGATCTAATTTAGACTTTCTTTAAATTCAATGTGTTGAGTTAACCATGTTCTGTTTATTTGTGGAATATTTTCTGACACCTTGTTACACAATTAATCTACAACCTCAGTTTTGACCCTGGTCCTAAGAATAGAGGCCTGACATACATAGCCCATGCCACCTGTAGCATAATGTATTCTTTCACTCTTATCCCACTCACAGATACCAGTTTCCTGAAACAAAAATGGTCAGACTGAAAATCAGCTATTCGACACTGCCAGTAGAAACAAAAATGTACAGAAGTATAAACAAGAGAAAAGAATGGATGAAAGAAATCATTAACAGCCACCCACATCTGAAGTCTCCAACACCATTTAAGTGGGTTAGGGTTTTGTTTTAGGCTTCAAGTGGACCAGAATTCATCAACATACAAAGGCAAATTAGTATCTGCACCTCATCCTGCCTAAATGGTCTTACCAGTGGCTCCTGCAGTCAGGAGTTAGGATTCTTGTTATGTGCACAACCTTCAGCCCTTGCTTTGTCTCAAATAAGAGAAAAAACCAAACTAAAATCCAGGTCACCACCTCAATAAATTAACAGACCCTTATTTAAATACAGACAACGCATAAATGTAAAACACAAAGTGAAGTATAATGATAACAATTGCAAAATGAATAAAAGTATTGAAGATATCTTTCTCCCTACATTATAGTTATCATCCATAAAGTTTGCACTTTCAGTTTTTAACAGATAGTGTATCCCAGGATTAATGGATCTGTCTTTACAGCGAGATCCATGCTGGGCTGGTGTTGATGCAGTGAGCAATACTAACAAATACAGAAACAGTATCTAGACGCTGCCCTCCATTGACAGTTTCTTTTCATCAGACATTTTGGCAAAATCACTTGGTAGACAGCATCCCGGTTGCTCTTTGAGACACTATCAAAGAGGTGCAACCAAGTTTCAGTAAGGAATTTTATATGCTTTTTAATTGCAAATAGCAATTAAAAGTTAATGCTTACAATGTACTTATGATTATCATACAACGGATTAATAAACAAATGAGATAATAATTCTGGAATGCTTTAAGATCATCCAAAAAAATCAAATAAATTCTCTAGTCATAGTGAATATTAATCTCTTCATCCCCTCCAGCTATTTCACTAAACTCCGTTCCCTTTTATTTTGTAGTAAACTCTCTAATATTTCGTTTTCATTTCAGCTAGAGCCACTGAGACATCTATATGAATAGGAAAACTGTTTAAACTAAGTAGCAGCTCAATATTTGTCCATCAGGAAAAGGAACTAATCAAAGCCATCCCCACCTAGGCTAGTCTAGTGCAGTACAGCACGGGCATAATAATGTATAGAAGCTTTTGTACATACATGACAAATTAAGCAAGACCTGATGAATTGTCCAACAGTTCTAAAATGGTCTGTAATTTCCCTCACATGCCACTTCATTAGTTGTTAGCTCTTGAACTTGCCACTTAGAAAAATTACTTGTAATTTGCTGAGTAATAAATATGCATTTCTATTCAACATAAGAATTTCCATTTCCCAAATCCTGAAATGTGTGCAGATCCTGTTATTGCTGCTAGATTGGGATTTTATATGTGTGTCTCTATGACAGAAATTTTAGCAGAAATTCAGAAATGCAGAAAGAAAGCTCAGAGAAATCCCCCTGGAGTACCAGTGAAGTGAAATTTGATCTTATAAAGATTCCTAGCTTCAAGTTCAGAGAACACCAAACAAGGGGTACTGATCTGAGATTAAAGTTCTGAAATGTTTTATTCATACCCAACCCAAATGAACCTTTGGCATTTTGAGATGCAGAGATTTCCATATTTGAATGACCCACTTCAGCTGTTTGAGAAGCTCTGTACAACTCCTGATGAGCCCCAGAAAGCATCCTTCCCTGGAAAGGATGCTTTTTGGGATTCTTTCTGGGATCAGGCAAAGGATCCTTTGCCTGATTCACAAGCCATATGAGAATTTGGGATATATTTCACCCCATCTGAAGACTGTTACAGGGGATTTCCTCAAGGTTTGCACATCTCTGATGGCCACAACAGCACAAATCTCCATGGTACTGACTGCGAAGACTTCAACAACAGAAATACACAACAACAATACATTTCCCTAGTATTTCAGGTAGGTAAGTAAGTAATCCTTGACTGTCTCCACAATGAACTGAAAACTTGTGGGTGGCCAGCTCCTAACTTAAGCAACTTATTTAGGTGCACTGACCTGCAGTAGACAAACATGGGCTTCAGATATCAAATGAGTTGCCCAGGGTGTTACAGGCTGCTCGGACAAGACCAGAAATGGAAACAAACTGGTAAACATTGGCTGTCCCAGAGAAGCTGACACATAGTCAGGATTTTGCCCTATTTCTGTACCTTAGAAACATGACCAATTTCACTTTTCTAGATACTGTGCACTGCAGATTCAATCATGAAGCCTCAGCACCAAACACTGAGCAGAAGTTCTCCAGCTTCAGAGTGCTCTGCGTACCACTGCACTTGTGATTCAAACTGTCCGAGTGTCATAGACTGTCAAAAGTCTGCTGAATGGTTAGGCTTTGCTTCTAACGTGCACCAGATAAAAGACACCTGCATGTCAGGATCTTTGTCTGAAACCACAGCTCTCCTAAAAGAGCAGCGAATAAAATCTACAGTAAATAAAAAACCAAATGCCATTAAAAGCCACAACTTCAACACCAATGGTTTTTCTTCAAACAAGGCAGCAAGACCTCCATAAAGTTCTTATTTACATGAAAGATACTCAAGTACTGTTACAGTCAGTTGCAACCTCGATACAGCATAACATGCAGTGGCTGCAAGCTGTGCTCAAGCAGGGCAGTCGTGCCCAGCCTCTACTCTAGAATGCTGGAGCCCAAGCAAGGACCTTATTTGTGAAATTGTTTATGTGATCTGATCAATCTGACATTTTAATGATCTCACAGGTAGATTTTTTGCTCAAGTTATGAAAATAGGCTTTTTGGTAAGTGGTTATAGCAGCCCAGGAACAGCTGTTCCTCAGAGCTATAGGAAAGCTTTTATTCTGCAGTGAGGCCTCCTTGCAGTGAGGCCCTCTCTTTAACCTGCAGGGATCATGCAGGAAACATAAAAGTTACTGAAGCCTTGCTGACCTTGTCAAGGCCACGTGTGGGAATTCTTAAAGTTTGAGTTGCTTCAAAATTATAGCAATTATTAGAAATATTCCAGGAAAAAATGAACTTTTTTTTTTTCTTTTTCTCCTGCCAGTTCAGATTTCCCAACTAAAATTGTCATTTTCATCTGCTAGTCCTTAAAAAAAATAGAACACTTTTAGTCACTGGATAACAGATGTTATAAAACTTTGGGGCACTCAGTCATAATTAAGTCAGGCCTAATATGCATCTGCCAGAAACCATTGACCTTTGCTGCTGATGGTAGGGAAAAGGCTTTGATACCCTACCACACATTTAAGGATTTTTGAAGGAAAAATGTCAAAGGTGTGGGTGTTCTGGCAGGAAATTACCTCTTGCGTTCCTAATGACAAATGTTTTTATCTTAATCTAAGTAAATAATGAAATGGTGCTACTTCAGTTGGGATTTCTAGTCCAAAATGTCATCTTAACTTTGCTTCCCCAGCAAAGAATCAACAAATTGTAGAACTTACATTGAGAATCTGTCAGAGAAAAGGAGTAAAAGCTCCTAATGCAACTGACAGCTTTCACTTACAGAATGTGGAGATAGAGGAAAATTTGTAAAGAAAAATTAAAAAATACTTTTAAACAGATAAAAAAAATGGTTTTGACACTGACTTTACCCACATCACTTACCTTATATATTGTGGGCAGCACAAGGACTGGGTACTCACAAAGCTGTTTGGAAAAGGATCAGTAGCTCAGCAGTAGTCAATATTTTGAAACTTGTAACATGCTTATGCTGTCCATTACTTCGTCTCCCACCATAACTTTTAGCACACACTGGATATCAAGTACCGGCTAGGATCCTTTTTGCAAAGTCAAGACACTGAGCTAGAGCTACCTTGAATGTTCAGCAAATTAAAAGATATTATGCTATTCATACAACCTCATCATGTAGGCAGTACATGAGCCTATATGAGTTTGTGCTGACTGGGAAGTAGGCAACTAAAAAGGAGAAAGCAGCAGAGAGAAACGCTACCAAATGGCTACAGCACTAACCTAACATCCCTGTGCAATCTCAGCTTCAATTTCCTGCCTGACCAAAGCTCATGGGGTTTTCTTGGCCAAAAAAAATTCAGTTCAGATCATGCAGGTCCCCAGGCACACAGACATCCAAGTCCCACTGATATCAGCATAACTGGAGGGTTTATACCATGAAATTCCCTTATGAGCCCAGGCCTTAATACCTCCCTACCTCAGCTCTTTACATATAAAATGGAAGTAATATTCCCCTTCCTCAGGGAAGTGTAGAGAGGATTAATGAGTTAAAGATGATGAAGATATAAGGGAGAGTATCAAATACTGTCAACAGAGAAAGTATTCAATCCCTATAGCTTTCAGAAAGCCACAGATGTGTGTGCATGCATTAATGTATTTATTTAACAAAGTTTCTAAATCACGTCTTGAGGAGTTGCAAAGAACATTTTAAAGGTCTTATTTCAGTATTTTACATTCATTTAACTTTTTACCAAATTGTTTTTATTATCTTTCAAAGGTGTGTCCACCGTGCTCCCAAATATCTTGTAGATTAACTGCTGCACAAGAAAAAGGGGGTGTTTTCATAGCTTGAATTCTTTAAGCCAGTTACTGCATTGTTAAGCTTCAAGGCGAACAGAAATTTACCTAAGCCCACATAGAAATTCAGGCTTGAAAGCTGCACAAAAGCCATGACAAACAAACAAAAAGCTTATTTGGGAGATGAAGGAGCATAATCTTATCTCAGTGCTTCTGCAGTTTAGACTGCAAGAAATGGCAGTGAGGAAAAGATCAAATAAAATACTTCATTGCCTAAAACAAATAAATAATCTAATACCAAGGATTAAAGATCAGATTGTTTAATACATATCCGTCCTTAGACACTGGAAGAATTGTACATGGTAGTATTTTATGTTTAGCCTCACAAAAATCTGCCCCAAATGTCAGGTGCTCTCAATAATTAGACTTCAGCTTTGTAATAGCTTTTGCTTTCCTGTTGCAAAAACGAAGCCAGGCTTCCCAATACTGCCCTGGGAATGCCATTACTGCACCTACCTAAACAACAAAAGCAAGAATGGAAAATAAACTCACTGGAGAAGCAGCAGCCTCAAGACAGAAAAATAAAACCACCCCGAGCGCTTGGTAGTGGCAGGTCTTGAGTTAAAGAGATAGTGCCAAGTGATTCAGTCATCATTTACATTCTGTGGTTTGACAGCACATAATATTACTTGTTCTTTTGAATTAAGAGGCCTCTAATGGTACTTAAACCTCCTGCTGCCACACTGGCAACTTAAAATTTTGAAGCTCATTCCTAGTTCTTTTGGAAAGACAGTGAGAATCACTCCAAATAAGGAAGCGATGTGCAGAAGGAAACCCATGACTCTGCTCCTGATTTGGCTTTTAAGGAATGACATAAAGATGTTTCCATTAGTTTTTTTCTTTCTTTGCCTGTTAAGAACTACCGTAAAATTTACACCACCTTTACTATGAAACACCAGAACTTTCTTCTTAAAGATATTTTCCAATCAAATTAATGGGTATAGTAATTTCATCTGATGGCAATTTTCTGCAATGAGATTAAAAGAGGTAACAGAGATAATACTTTCTTCAGCTGAACATTACTGTATTGCATTTTTTGCTAATTCTTCTATTTCCAATATTAATCATGACAATATTCATTACCAATGTGTTATGTTTATATAAATCAGCCCCATCGTGCAAATATAATGTTCTTTGCATCAGGCATATTCTGATTTTCTCCAGCCAGACAAACAAAGGGCTCAAACTGAGACCTTCATGTGTCCTAAAAAAGATTTGGGATGCTCCCACTGTCTTGGTACATGACCAGGGTCTCCAGCACCTGCAGCCACAATTTACCAAATACGACATTAATCTTAACTTTTAACTCCAGGTGTGTAATAAATCAAGGCTTGGTCACCTTCACTGTACCGTTGAAAACTGGCTTAATTTTACCTGGGATTTTAGTGTTCCATTGTCCCTCTCTGTACTTATTCTCTGTTTAGTACTACTCCTTTTCTACTTTATGACACCCAAGAATATGGATGGACATGCTCTGAGTTCATTCCCTATTCTTCCTGTTCATTTAACTTCTTTATTAAATGTTACTTTCTTTTCCCTCTACTTTTATGGCAGGCTCAAAACTCCACACTGATCTCCAAACACAGCAGATGGTGTGGAAATTTGGATCCAAGCCTTGTGAACAGCTTCTATTTCTTTCATGGTCCAAACTAAATGCCCTGATCTGGCAGGAATTCAGAAACCCAAACAAGAGTGCTGATCCCACAAGGCTTCAGCACGTATCACGCTGCGAGGAGGCAAAAGGGCCATTTTGCTTCCACAGGCCTTCTCCCACATTCAAAGTGTGGATCTAAGCTGCCAAAGGGAAATTACGGTCAGAGCTCTCTTTCACTCATGCTAATCCCTTACTGCTGGAACAGCATCTCATTTTCTGCCCTGGGACTGGGTCCACATATAGAGGTCAACAACCCTTGCCTGTCCCCTGCTCAGGTTGTACCTGGAGCCATTTAGCTGCAGAGAAGGATGCACAGTCAGCCCAGAGCTGCCACAGCTGAAGCACTGGATGGAGTTGACCTTACCTCCAAAGGTTATTTTGATTTTTTTCTCCAGCTGGAGACCAATGCTATGGTCTAATATTTATCTGAACTTTCGGGTGAACACTCAACGCTTTGTCAGGACTCGGTACGAATACTGAATTCTGAAGAACTTCAAGTGTACCATGAAACTGGAAAAATTCAGCTGCATGCTGAGAAGAGTGGCTGGGATGGAGGGTAACGTCATAACCAAGAGTGATAGAAACTATAAATCTTGAAAAATTGCTGTTTGACCAACAAATATTCTTCCCTTGATGTCCATTAAATTTTACAGTGAAGGCAGTGCTTGGAAACTCAAGAGTAAATGTGTTTCATGCAGCCCAGCCTAGATGGGAAGTGCTTGAGGACAAAAAAAACCTTCAAGAAGGATGATGAAAGGATAAATCTAAACTGAGATGTTTCTTACTTAAAATCATGCAGATTTGGAAAGAACTGACCACTGTTGAAGGGAAGGAACATTTCTCCAGTGCCAAAGCTTCTTTGAGCCTGGCCAACTCTGGGATCCCAAAACTATCTGGAAGACTTCTCTGGCCAAGCTGTGGTTTATACCCCACTCTGACAGGTGAAGGAGGAGAGGAGGTAGGCTGGTAAAGCTTTTAAATAGCTCATTGAGGGAAGGCAAGATCTCAGTTTCACGCAAAGGTGCTATTCTGAAGAAACCATTACATCTTTCAGATAATCCAAATTTCCACTATCCAAAAAAGCAGCTGTGATGAGACATCTCTCACAAGGTCTTATTCTCCATGTGCAATTGACCTGAATAGGTAGGAGATATAGTCTGTTGGAACTATCCTCATAATTATTGGTGAAAGCCTAATGCTACAGCTGGGAGCTGCAGTGCTGTTACGCTAGCCACAGCAAAATTGTAAAGGTCTGTTCCTTTTCCAAATCCAGTCCTGGACTGTTATGATTCTGGTAGAAGATTTTGTGTGAGATCTGCTTCTGGGCTCCTTGGGCCCCTTGGCCTCCTTGGCCCTCTGAAAGGGCCAGAGAGTAGCTTTGCTTTCATGGAATGTCTTCAGAAAGCAGATGGTACCACTCAATTCCCCCACATCCTCTGAGTCTGCATTAGCTGTTGATTAGCTGTGTTAGGAACACAGGTGGAAACTAACAATTAAGGCTCAGTGCTGATAAATCTGAGGCAATTTTGGCTGGAGAATAACATAGCTAGAAGGCAATTCAATTTATTTGTCTTCGACTACTTCTACCTACTGTGACAACAGTTCGCAACCTGCGGCAGCTTATATCTCCACCTGCTGCTCACAGTCTATGTAACACCAGCTACCTTTTTCTTTTCCCTTACTGCAACAGAGCCGTGGTCCTTGCTTTCATAAACAAATGTAGACCTCTGACCAAATATATATAGCCTACAGCCATAACTGAGTGAAAGCAGGTGTGAAAATCACACTGGAGAGGTAAAGATGAACCCCAGTCCTAGAAAAGGAAATCATTAATCAACTAAAGAACAAAAGTTAATATGTAGCTTGCCAAAAGCATTTGAGATTTCCATTTGGCTCTAAACAAGAAAAGGTTTCACACAGTTCCCAATGCCATCACAACTGTATATCTGGATTTCTACAAAGCTTTCCATGTTGTTATAAAGTCACCTACTCAGTTATATCAGCAAACATATGTCTCAGCAGATATAGGAAGCCCACTGCATTAGGAACTCTACAGATACATGGGGATATAGCTACCACTTTGATCTATGCAGAAGCTCAGATGGGCTGTTAGCTCTTAGAGATGGTATTTGAACAATAAGCTACAAATTGTGCTGGCTGCTGATCAGCTTCCAGAGAGAGTTAAGGTGTAGATATCGACAGGTAAAGCCCCAGTGAGAGCCTCTTATCTCTCCCTTTGCCATGCTACTGAAGCTGCCGGCAGCAAAGTTAACTCAAAATGAAGTCCTACTTCATACAAAAGAGAAGGGTTATCTAGCCAGAGGGAGGTCCTTAATCTGTTTCTTGCCTTGGGCCAATAGATCCAGTCCCTTCTCTGGTGAGAGACTGTCATATTACACTGACTTTGTAACTGTAAATGATAAAGGTGCAGAAAAACTAGGACTCAGGTCTCTTTCCCAACAACTTGCTGTTACAGTTTTCACAGGAGGATTCAGGTCTCTTTCCCAACAACTTGCTGTTACTGTTTTCAGAGGAGGACTCAGATTTCTCTGAGGTCTCTCCTGGTTTCCATGTCCCTGAAAAATCCCAAAAGCAAGAACAAGCAGAAAACTGGCTGAAGACTGGGAAGTAAGAAAAAGGAACTTTTATAGCTCTCTTCAGCTGAAGTGCAGACAGCAGTTAACCCTAAGTTTCTCTCCCCTCACACACAAGGGGTCATGGGTAATCACTTATGACTAATTGCACACTTGTGTCAGTGAGATGGCTTTTCACATCTGGTTCAGATAATCCCACAGTCCTGAAATGTTCCACCAAATGTTGCAAAAAAATACAACCTGTGCAGTATAACAGCTGGTGGATGACCTGAGTCTGCAGACTGACACCTAATAACACATTCGCACCCTGCAAGAAGATCTTATTACAGCGTGGTCATTTTACATGATGAAGGATTATCATCTTCAGGATGAGAATTCCACCTTTAAAGTGGAGCTATAAACGTTCGAGGAAATACTGACTGAAGAACTGACCAATGTGCTATAAAGCCAAATGTCAGACGTCAGGAGAGAGGTCAGGACAGGGAAAAAGATCCTCATTATGAAGTCTGAGTAGCAGCTTTCCCATCAGGGGTGTGAACTTTCTGACACATCCACAGCTTCAATTGCCCCATGATTCTTTCCATGAAGTAGACCCTACCCACCTCAAATGTCTTCTTTCTAATCTCTCACAACACAATTTTGTCAGAAAGATTAAGAAGAGTGAGCTGTGACGTTCCAGATATATGGAAATGGCAAAAAAAAATAATTATTCTCTCCCAGGAAAATAATATTGCGGATTGTCAAATGCTTTGCCAAGGTATCCTATACTTCATTCACAAGCACTGACAACAGTTTTTCAGTCCACTCTCTCAGTGGTTTTATTTATTCAGCAATGGTGAATTAATTAATTCTCACTAAAGTTTATAAAATTTGTATTTAAAAAGTTTGATGTGTGTATGACTCCTGCAGGTATAATACAAGCAGTATAAGACATGGTATGCTGCCCTGTCACAGACTGCTGAGTTTCAGTTCATAGCATAACTTCATTACACACATCACCTTCAGGAAGGTGGGTGTGTGACTCTTCCCAGACACTAAATTACTAACGTAGATGCACCGTTTGTGAGAAGGTAGAACTATTTCCCTGATCTCCAAGGAAAAGAGAAATTAGTCTTCTCAGTTTTAGAGTACCAGTCTCCCAAGATAAAACTATATTTATAGACAGCATATGCAAACATGTCTAAAGATATTTTACTGCATCAGGAAGACAAGTGAGAAACTGGTGGGAAGCATGACATCTCTGACATCTTTTTTACCTCCAAGGCCTTAAAAGTTCAGTCTAATGTTGCTGGATTTCTATATTCAATTAACTATAATCATGTTGCATGTCTACAGCAGAAGTATCTCCGTAAGCGTATATTGCACATTATGTATCGAACTATGCAACTCAAAGCTCCTGCTCCTACATAACTGTATTCTAATAATAAAATCAAAGTGCCCTGGAGAGGGGAACATCAATCCACCCCACTAGGGACAGTTTGATGCCAGTGACAGCAAAAGATGCACAGAGCCTGGAGAGGGATGACAGGTCAGCAGGAGAGCACCCAAAGAGCAGTACAATGGAATTCCAGCCACTCCAGACAGTAAACCAGCTTCATCAGGGTCCCAATTTAAATGCCTCTATACAAACACACACAGCATGAGGAATAAACAAGAGAAGTTAGAGCTCTGTGCATTCCTGCAGGGCCATGATCTTATTGGCTTTAGAGAGATGTGGTGGGATGGCTGCTAAGACTGAAGTATTGCCATGGAAGAATACAGGCTCTTTAGGAAGAACAGGCAGGGGAGATGAGAAGGGGTGTCACCTTCTATGTCAATGACTAGCTGGAGAGCATGGAGTTCTGTCTGGAAATGGAAAATAAGCTGACTGAGAGTTTATGGATCAGGATTAAATGGAGGGCAGGGGCAGGTGACACTGTAGTGGGGATCTGCTCCTGGCAAGGCATAAGCACTCCTGGAGGGTCCTGGAATGCACTGATGGTAAATTCCTTCTCCAAGTGATAGAGAAGTCTATGAGGAGAGGGGCTATGCTGGACCTTGTTTTCACCAACAAGGAGGAGCTTGTGGGAATGTGAGGCTTGAGGATAGCATTGGCTACAGTGACCATGAAACAGTGGAATTCAAGATCCTTAGAGCAGCGAGGAGGGTACACAGAATTCTGTGACTTACAAAACCATTTGTTGACAATACAATAGGCCCCACTACTTGAATATTTTAAAAGGAACATGTTAGATTATATGTATAAAATTGTGTACTAATCAATAACCATAGATTTTGTGGAAGTGAGAAGAACTAATGTGCAAATACTCTTGCACATTAATAATGAGGTAATAATAATAACAGTGAGTTAAAATAACACCAACATATAGGGCAAGACAAAAACTGGACCTTTTCTACAGTCAAATCCAGACACAAAAATTATAGCAGAGAGAAAATAGAAATTAAATAAATTACAAAAAAGTGATCATAGTATTATAGCTTTCAGTTTCCTCTACTCCACATTTCACAAGAGTCCTGCTGATTATAAAGGTTTTGCTTGTGTTGCAGATTAGGAAGGCATGCATATAAAAATACACTAAAGCCTGAAAGACAACCTGATCTGGTTTTAAGTACACAAATTGTCAAGCTGTTGCTGAGAGCACTGTACCCTCTATACAATTCGGCCAGCCTTGGATATGTTGTATCAATATCCCATTTACTTCCCTGGTATTCTTCTAGAAGGACCCTGTATTCACCTAATCTGCCTGACATGAATTGCGTGAGAGTACCACAGGAGAGCTGTGATTGCAGCAGTGCACCTGGCAGGTCCTCTCGCCAGAGAGGCACAAACTCAGATCTGCATTGAAACATGTCATAGTCCCAGGATGCCTCATCTGGTGCACACTGGGGCTTACTTAATGCCACACCAATTTATGGGCTTACATCCACACAGTTCTAGACAAAAGACAAATTTGTGAAGATCTAAGTCACAAAATGCAAAGACAATATAGTCCGCAAAATTCAAGAGAGCATTGGAATAAGGTAAGGTCTCCTACTCAAAGTGAGCTTTATAACTTAAATAAGAATTTAAAACAAAGCCAAACAACAACAATAACCAAAAAACCCACATACCAAAACAGAGGGAAGGTTCATTCATTTCTGTTAAAAGGTATGGAATTCAAACATGACTCTTTGGTACTACTCTCTCTTTTCATGAGAGAACAATTACATTTAAATGCAAGAGGTTTCTATTTGCTGCGGCAGAAAATGTTTCATGGAACTGGAAGACCAGCCCTTCTAACCAGAGAAGAGGGATCAATATCTGGTAAATGATGCTTCCTTTGCAAGAGGAATAATACGACTTTTGGAAAACAAATTATGCAGGGGTGTTTTTTTTCCTATTAATATAATCTAGTATAGATTTCACCATTTAGAAGACTCGATTCTAGAAAAGCCAAAATCATTGCAAAAACGTTGCTCAACATGGACAAAAGTAGATTTCTGACACTGGAAAACCTACATTTATGAAGCCAGCTGGGAGTTCCATACCACCCCCAGCACGTGGGCTGTGTGTTCCACAAATCGTGAACTGCAGATGTAGGATAAACCCTAAAAATTTTATGTTAGTTGAGAGTCCTCTTTATGAGTAGTACTGGCAAGACTCCACAACTCAAATCAGTTTTGCATAGTGAACCATATTTCTAGAAACTAAACCCAGCCCTAAAGTATGAGCCAGTTGGTGGGAGCTACACAGAATAGACTTCTAAGCTGAACAGCAACCTCTCCTACATTTTTCTAAGTTAAAAATATAAGGAAAAAAAAAAAACAGACCTTTTAGAAAAACAATAAGGAAAATTTGGGGGGGAAAAAAAAAAGAGAAGTAGTTATATAGTGTAACAAAAATTCCTGCAGTTGGAGTCATGTTCATAATTGTACCCCTTCAGCAGCTTTGCTGAGGGAGAACACACCAGCAGCTCCAAAGAGCATACATGCTTATTCATATAACAATGTGCACTCTACCTCTTATTCATGCTAAAATATTATATGACTCTGGGGCAGATAGAAATTGAAGAACCATGAATGAGGTAGCTTTTCAGGTTTATTACAGCAGAAGTCTGCATACAAATACAACAGCACTGTTACCAGTACCTGGCTATTTAGAAGAGCTGCTTTTAGTAATTTGCACATTGAAATATACCAGAGGTATAGGTACATCTTGGGTTTACAAAGTCTAAAACCACAACAAATCCCAATACATACTCATATTTAAAAGAGCATTTTTGTCTGACTACTGTAAAATATTATTTGGTTTTCTTCTGATCCTGGAAAGACAATGCAAGAAAAAAAATACACTTCTAAAAATGATTTAATGATGAATCTAAAGACGGTTTAATACAAATAATTACAAATGGGTGTGAGGACTGTGATTCCTGTCACTTTCTGGAACTACACAGATAAAAAATTCCATCACTCACTATGGCCTCTTTATACTGCTCCAATATAGCAAAGGCAGCATAAATTGGCCTCTAGAAATTCCTAGAGTTCAGGACTGGCAGAAAGCCAGCACAGAGCTATGGTGCCCTGCTGCATCGGCAAGCTGGGTGGATGATGGTAGGAGCTGCTGTTTCTGAAACTGCTCTCATTTTGCC
This sequence comes from Psilopsiagon aurifrons, assembly GCA_025447955.1. NCBI lineage: Eukaryota > Metazoa > Chordata > Aves > Psittaciformes > Psittacidae > Psilopsiagon > Psilopsiagon aurifrons. The sequence goes on along the minus strand of JAOEHY010035055.1, from coordinate 93,339 downwards.
CTGGAGCGATCCAGATTCTGCTTCTGGCCTGCATTTTTTTTCTGACATGCTCTGCCTCCCTAAAAGTAAAGATCCTGGACCCTAAAATGGCATTATCTGTATTTCAGTTGGAACTAGGAACAACTTCTTGATCTCACCTGTGTTTTCTCAAGTTGGACCCACAAAAGGAACCTTTATGCAACGCAGAGACAGGCTGGAAAACTTAAAAAAGTGTGCCTAAATCCCAGTGGCTGTTCTTTGTGTTGTCTATAATCATGATATACAATTACATAGATGGCAAAGTACAGCTTGAAAAATCTCTCAGCCATATGCTTCCTTGCTGAGCTAATCAAGTAAAATACAGATTCAGGTTCACGCTCATCCTTTGAGTTTTATTTAGTGATATTACTGAGTAAGTTTAACATGGTTCCCCCAACCCTTGCATTAAATTCTGTGTATTTTTGGCAGGTAGGTTAGGTTGCTGGGGGAATATTTGCAATGGAAGACAGAATTTTTCCTATATATTCCTGTTGAGACCTTCAATAAATTAAATTGGTGGTTTTGAAGTTTTTCTGCCTACTTGCTACCATAAGTCTCTAAATAGAGCCTCTATAGTTTTTTCTGTATAACCCATCTTAGTGTTTATAAGGTGGTAGAAGTTGTGGAACTTACCTGCAGGCTTGCCAAGGTCAGTGTATGAGCATAGCTCGGCTTTATTAGACTTTGGAAACATTCCCATTTGGAGGTTCATTTTCAAATGTATAAATCTCAGTTGGTAAAATACCATGACCTTCTAGCAACTTCTAAGCAAAAAAATCTGCACTCACCTCATACATCAGCATAAATCTAACTCATATCACCTCTTATTCCTCCTCCTTCCACAGCTGGGCCAGCACTCAGTGGGTAACTCCTGAGTTTCACATCTCAGGGGAGCACTTTGCTTTGCAGTGGTTGCCACTGTATCAGTGTGGCAAGAGCCATTTTTGTCTCTGCAGGCTTTTGCCAGAAAAAAAAAAAAAAAAAAAAAAATATCCAAAAAATACTCTGGACTCACAAAAATAATTGCTATAGTAAATAACACTGAGTTGTAAAGTATGGTAAAGAATTGCTCTGATTCTTCCCCTTGCAACTGAAGGCAATAAGAGTTTATTTTTCCTATATGTTTTCTACAGAGCTGCTTCAGAGACATTAAAATAAGCTTTTAAAAAGAGAACATCTAAGGCCAGTTTTATTCCAGCAGGTGCAGGGAGATGCAGTTTGCACCTTCATGCATGATGAAGGACTACTGTTCTCTGTGAGGGCTTCTCTCTCTACCCAAGCACAGCACTGCCACTTCTCCTGACCAGCTGAAACTCTACCAAACTCAAAGCCATCCCCAAAGAAGCTCCAGGACCATTCAAAAATCTCCCTGAGGGGAAGCATAGAACAAACCTTGTCAACTGGTATAGCCCGCTTGTCTTAGGTCACCCTTATCTAAGCCAAATCCACTAACTTTTTGGATTGTGGCAGCCACCCAGAGGAGGAAAGATTGCAGGCGCTTGCATCTTACTCAAAAAATTCAGATCATGTAGAGGTCCATGTTGGTGGGTGTTCTTGTCAGGGGCATGCTCAGCCAGTTCATAACCAATGTGACTAATAATGTAGAAATTCTGCCAAGTTGCCTCTGGGCTTGGGCTTCTTTCCTTCTAAATCTTGAGGATGAGGCTAGAGACTACCTTTAATGTAAAAATCCCTTCACACAATCAGGTAAATCAGGTAAAAATATTGTCCAAAACCATGGAAGAGAGCTTGCATCCTTTGTACTTCCAGAAACAAAGAAATAAAAAAAGGAGGAAAGAAGAAAAGAAAGGCTCATAGAAGTGTCAGCCAAGCAGTGCAACTCAAATGCCACATTTACAACTTCTTTATTGTCAGCTATAACCAAATAAACGCTTCAATCCTTGTTACTGAATCTGCTCATGACATACTGTAGGATGCATTCATTCATAGCACTGCTTACTGCAAAATACATGCCTTTCAGATCAATAGAATTGTGGAAGAGAAAATTGTGGGAAGGAAAGACGATGAATCTAACGTGACTCCAGTGTAGAAACCATTTTTGTTCTATTTTTCTACAGCATTCAATGTCCATGCCTGCAACTTTTATTGGGGAATAAAAGAGGGAGAAAGGAGAAAAGATACCAAGGGGAAATAAATAAATAATAAATAAATAAATAAATAAAGGGGACAAATTAAGACAGAATAAAACAAACTGGAAGTGCAGAAACAAAAGAAAAATAGGAAATGGAGGAAAGGAAATCAAGATGAAAAAGGGGCAAGTGTAAGGCTTGCACAGGGACTCTTACAGACAGGGTAAAGACTGGTCAGTAAAACTGTCTGCAAGGATACTTTTAGATCTTTGTGGGTACACAGAAAGTCTAAAATTGGTGATGAGCTGGGAGAAGGTGACTCCATCAGCAAGAGCTCTTGCTCCTAACAGTTGCAAAGTTGGAGCAGGGTCTTCTTTATCTTCTTTGCAGGCTTTGAACCATAGCCTGCAGCTGGCCTGTCTCCTCTCACTTCACTGACCATGCACCAGCCCCACACAGTGTAGCTGGGGACAAGAGGAACACTGTGCACACAGACACGTACACAAGAGCAGAGAGTGAAACCTGCATCCAGGACTGTTCACAGCATTCTTTTCTGAAGAGCATTTCTTTTTAAGAAGTCTCAGAAATCCAAATCCCCACACCATGATATTTCTTCTGCCTTCTATGACTGCCGGCATATGCTCAGACAGTGTTGTGCTAAGGACTGCGTTCCTACCACCTAGAAGGAAAAGATGAATTTAAAGCCTCCCAGAATTGCCTAAAATCAAAATATTCTCTGGCTATTACCTTGTCCAGAACATTGCAGACAACAGTCAGTTGAAGAGCAGTATTACAGATAAAAAATAAACAAGAGCATATGCTATTAGTTAGTTTATGAAATGCCATGCATGTTCTAGATCTTCAAAAAAAGATAGTTCTTACCCAAAGGAATCTAGTTCATGGCATAATGACAGCACACTGGATAGAAATGAAAGCAAATGGAGAAAGCAAACAGCAAGAGAGGCACCGTTAAAACACAAGCAACACATTCTATGTTGGCTAGGAGAAAAGTGGGAGATGAAATAATGGCTCTTCTAGCACTGAATCTACACAGCTATGAAGAGAAAGTTTCTAAGTTAAAAATCAGTTCAATTCACCATAGTTAAATCTCATGAAATCACAGAATTGTACAACTCAGATATTTGTGTGCGTGCTGCCCCTTGTGTAACTTACACTCCAGCCCTAAGTGATTACTGGATCAGCCAGCTGACATATGGGAAATATTTGCACAGAGCTGTGACATGGGGAAGTTTGTGGTTAAAAAAAAAAAATAGGGGGGGCCCGGGAAGGTGCTGTTAGTATGGAGACTGTGCCACTCCACCTGAGTGAAGCCAAAGTTTCACTTGGAAGTCTTCCCACCAGAACTTCCATCCTCTCAGCAGTGTTAGCAAGAAAAGTCTTTTGCATTCATAATGCTGTGCTTTCACAGGAAGAGAGATCTATTGCTGCAGAGCAGCAAATGCATCTCTCTCTAATGACCCACCTATTCAAAGAAGTATTGCCAATCGAAAAAGGAAAATAGAGTTGTGAGAGGAACTCAGATGCTGAGCTCTGCTTATGTCTGCAGGGTCTATTTAAGAGAAGAAAACTCAGTTTCTTTTGCTAGTAGCGCTAGCGACATAGTCAAAAGTTTCTTTTCCTTTGATGCCAGGGAGTGCTGCAGCATTAGCAGTGCCATCATCTAAGCAAGGCTCAGGATCAAGCTCAGCCTGCTCACTGATCACTAACATCCCTCATAATTTTTTCCACAAGTCACCTCAAATCGCAAGTCCTACCTAAATACACACTGTACAACTTGAATTCTCCCTCCTGCTGCTCTCTGCGCTGTTTCAGCTGGAGGTGTTTGCTGTGCTCAGCGCCTGCCATGCTGCAGTTTGCTGCTACATGCTGTTGAACTGATGCCATGTTTCAGTTTGTAAGTGGCTGGCTTTCAGCGGCAGGAGAAGTAATACACATTAACACACTGTATAAATGAGCTAGGCTGTAAAGCCCTTTTAAATCAACCTGAATGATAATGGCTTGTATAGCAAAGGAGAGAGAGTGCACATTTAGTTTGTCTTTTCTGGTATTCTTAATCCAGCTGCAGGTTTGCACTGCAAAACCTTGTACCAGCTCATTTACATGCTTTAGGCCTGATCCTCTCTTATACAGTCAGCTTGCCACACTAGGACAACCACAGAGAAAGGTGCTTCAGGCTACGTCTGTGCCCGACAGGTTTTTGCCATTACTGAATCAGTTATGAGAAATGGCTTCTCCTTGCATGACTCGCTTTTAATAGGGAGAAAACTGCTCAAAATTCTTCCAGTGTTCTTCATGCTTTCAACAAAAACAAAAAAGAAAGAAAGATTTGACACTTCATATGTGAGATGAACCAACCCAATTCATGGAAATGTACATCCTACAACAAGGGAAAGTATTTTGTTACCCTTGGTGTTACTAGCTTATGAGAACTGACAAGATCACAGCCCACGGTGGTATGGCTAAATGCCTGCAGAAAGAAAAAGGCTTTTGTAAGTTTGCTGGAAAGAACCTACTTGGAGCCCTGACTTCTGACTGCAATGGAAGAAATATTCTACTTTCAAATGCGAATCAAAAAAATATTGCTAACATATTTCTCTCCATCAGCCAAACGATTTGTCTTATAAACACGCTTCTTTGCTAATTCCTCAGAGGATGACAGCTGGGTGGTAGATTTATACAGCTAAGAAAAAAAATTGAGAGGAATCCAAGCATTTTGAGGCATCTGAACTTTTCCAAACTTCGAGACCTTTAGAGCTTCATTCCTCACTCCTGAACACACAGTAGCTGCTCTAACAGTGTGTCATTAAAGCTTACCATGAAAAGAACCACCCAAACCCTGCACCTTTAAACTGCTAGGAATGGAAATCAATAATATCTTACATTTTTATCTGAAGGAAGACTCTAAAATGCATTACTTCTGAGCATTCAATGATAGAGCATTCATTATCAAGGACATTCATTCAGGGCTTAGGAAGAATATGAGACAGAGGAAAGGAAAAATTTAATCTGCTCAGTCTTGGACATTCTTGCCCCCTTAATTTTAAAAACTAAAAACATAATCAAGTTTGTTAAGCTTTTTCTATTGGTTTCTTATAAATAAGGGAGGACCAGTGGAAAACATGGTGCTGAGAGGTAACTCGGTACTGGAAACAGTGAAGTACTCAAATTCAAATTTCAAATGTGGGATTTAAGAGCTTAGAAAAAGTTATAAATTACAATTGGCAAGAGAGTGTTGGAAAACAAACTGGGACATCTTCCTATAAACTGAATATTTGTGATCGATATGCACACATGCACACATGAAAAAGAGAAATAAAAACTAAGGAAATTATCATTGCAATTCTGGCCTCACTGAAAACAAACAAACATAGATGTGGTAGAAAGCACCTGCATTTAATCCGAGAAAACACAGATACCTTTGTATCAAGGAAGACATAATGAATAAAACTTTCTAAGTAGTAACTCTAAAGCTCCTAGGGAAAAGCTAAAGGCTTGCGATAACATCCATAAAGGAGTTCAACACTATGTGTGACACATACTCAAAACCACCTTAGGAGGGATAGGTTGCAGAGTGCACTCACAAGAATGGTCATAGCAGAGAAAGACGTGCCCAGAAGACTTCCATCAGTCTAGCTTAGGTATCAAGAGCAGCTAAGCTCTGAAAGAACAGACTTCAGTGCGCTGCTCAAGCAGAGCTGGGGGTCAGGCTCTTTCCTGTGGTATTTGGAGATCCCATCCTCTGTTTTTTTAATACTTGCATCCATCTAGATTGATAAAAGTAACAGATTTGGCCAACAACACTACAACTGCTTCTCCAGCTTTGATGAGGTTCAACTATTGGTATTGATTACACTGTAGGCATGAAGAGTGGTAAGTAGTTGAGTATTAAAAATGAAAAACAAAAAAAGGAAGATAACTACAGAAGAGCAAGAGAAGTTCTTTGGCTAAGTAACTAAGGATTGACAACACAGCTATTTCCTGCAAAACTTTTCTGAAGTCAGAGGAGTGATAGAAATGCAAATTAAAAAGACATGATTCATATACAATTATGCTTATATTTTGCATCCTTGAAAATATCCTGTAGTTTTTACACACTAATTCCTGTCCTAAATGCTGTGCAATTTGCTGTGTGCTTTTAAACAGCAGCCATGTTTTGACACAGGATTCCTGTATACCAAGGGTGAGAAAAATCAATGCACTACTGTTTAAGTGGTCTGTGGACTGCTTTGAGAACCAAGCAGCAAAAGTGCCCTGCATTTATTTCATTATTTATTGTTATTGTGCAGAGGTGGCTATAAAGTCTGCAGGAATTCATTCCCCACATGTGTATGATCGCCAGGCTGTGTGTGTGGACAGAGAGCACCTCTGTCCAATAAGAAACCTTCCAAGCGAACATGGCAGAGGTATCCACTCCTGGGATTGTGTTTTATTTACTTTGCTTCTTAAACAGAAATTTCAACCAGTTTCCCAATTCGAGACCAGCTATGATGACCCCCGTCATGCAGGAAGGAAAAAGAAGTCTCTTTTTTTTTTTAATATACCCTATACTAAGAACCAAAATATATGAAAGTTCCTCTTTATCGATATCTTTAATGCGTGTATTAAATAACTACATGAGCAATGTAAATTTCACAAAAGCAACTAATACTTGGTGTCCTCACAAGTACATATTTTCACTTACATCTGGCCAAGGATACATGATACTAAGAACATCTCACATCTCCTGGATTTACTCAGTTACTGAGCTACTTATTAAGTGATAGATTCCAAATCCAGACTGAAAGAGAAACTGCAACTTGCAGGGGTGTATGACAGTACCTATCCCATGACTAGCCCAAGTTCTTTGCTGGATTTGAAGGATTTCACCTTGATCACAAAACCACATTCCTGTTAAATTTTAATCACTCATTCAGTATGGATTTTTAAGCAAATATGTGACCAGACAATAATCCTTAAGAATACCATAAAATGAACTTATCGGTCCACAGCTATGAATAAATGCTACTTAGGGGCAAGCAAATTCACTAAGCCTCTGGTAGGAAATTAACAACATTAAAGTGAACACAGTTAGTAGAAAACATTCTTTTTCATTGAAAATATTTAACAGAATTGTCAAATACACGTAAAGAAATATGACATGGCAACTTAGCCTGCTTGAAAAGAGAACTTACTTACTTTTTAGTCATCAGATAATCTGAGAGCTTGGACCTCCAAAACAGGTTGAACCTGGTTTGTTACTCTATAAATTTTTTTCAGTATTTTGAATTCTTTTGCATCCCAAATCAGAAGAAAAATTCAAATCAAGAAAATCATTAAGAAAGTGTATCCATTAAAATGTTTTCTGAAAAAATGATTCATTTGCTTCCAGAAATATCAGAAAGATATTTCAACAATTCCATAACTCTTCTTTTCAAAAAAACAAAATCCCATTAGGAAACTTAGCTAAACTGTCTTTTTCTCACAGACAGCTTCTGTTTCCACAAGCTGGAATTTTCTGATGTAATACGTTTCACCAAAAAATTCCTAAGTCTTAAGTGTTTTAACTTTAGCATATTTCAGACTATCCAACCATTTCTAATGAGTACACTTAAAAAGAATTAAGAAATTTATTCCTCTTTCTTCAGGTTCTGGGATCATTGCTGTGCTGAAAATCTGTTCTTCTAGGAGCCAATAGATTCCCTTGTCATGCCTGATAGTGCAATGCTATACGGCATAATTCTGATTTGCAGCCAGTCATTGGAGTATAGAGCCTGGGTAGAGAGTGGCTTCATAACTGTCTCCAAGTAAGAGCAATGTAGTGACAATGCAGTACAGCAGAGACATCTGAGTAGAGCTGTTATTTTCAGGCAACATTCTTTGATGTTGAGTAGCACTTCTGAAGTACTGGGAGGATCTGGAAGCTTTCCAGACCCTTGTTCTCCAAAATTCATACAGCAACTAATAAGAAAGGGTGCTAAGGATTCAAACGATCATTAAAAATAGAGTCCCTGGAGTGAAAAGACTTTGCACTGTCTAGGCTTTTCTGGTATGAATGGAAGTACTGTGACAGAGATACAGGTAAACCTCTACCTAAGCCATGGGAAGGTCCTCCAGTTTTGCCTTTGTATTAGATTTTGGTGGGCTGGACTTTTTGGTTGTGGGAAGGGGATGGAGGTGAGTTTATCTTGGTTTTTTCAATTAAAAGTTAACAGCAACAGAAATTAACAGTTATTTACATGATTATGGGTATTCGGCAATCACTAGATATAAGGGTGTTTATTGCAAATTTGAACCTCTCACAAACCCAACAAAGATAATAATCCCATTTTTTCTCAGAAATTAAGCAATGTTTTTGCAGTGATAGGAATTTAAATCAATGCACAAAACAGAGCAGGGGCATTCTGACCACAAAGAGCAAAGGATGGTTTGCTGTCCACCCTGGGCATCAGTCATAGGAATGTAAAGTATTTAAACTTCAGTGTTATAGACAAGTAAGGAGCATCAAAGACTTAATGATAGCCCAGATCTCTATAACCTATTGTCTTCTCCTCTGACTCTTCTTTTCTACCTCTTTTTATTTGTGCTATCAAATGGCTCGTCCATATCTTTTTGTTATGCCTCTTCTTTAGCATGTGGCTGTTTGTTAGTTAGCTACAGAGATATTGCATACATACACAAGCAAGATATCAGATACCATAGAGAATTATTTTCCTTTTACAAATGCCTCTTCTACAATTTCAGGTAATTCTCAAAGATAGATTTCCATTTGTGCTACAGGCTGCAAAAGTTAAAGACGTTACCCTAAAATAAACACTGTTACTACTGTATCATCAGTTTTGGGTAACTTGCTCAAAATCCCATCTTCTGCCTGTACTAGAGCTAGAAAATGAACCTAGATTGCCCAAATTAAAGCCCAAGGATTTCATAACCTGATCAGCTTTCTTTTAGAGTGATAAACAGAAGGGAAGCCCAGAAGTGTATTCCATGTAAAACTTTTAAGAGAGCAAATCCTTAAAGTTTCACTTCTCCATTTGCATATTGCAGGTAACAGAGTACAGTTCATACGCCCATGTTTCTTCATGGTCCAGTACTCCAGAAAGTAGTGACAACTTTTGTAACAAACTGCTGTCATCTGACTGTCATCACTATCCTCTACTACCTAAATATTAGTAAACTTCCTGGGAATTTGCCAAGAGATGGACTAACATCAGCAATAAAAACACTTGAGTGAAAGATTCACTGATTGCTTACTTGCTATATAGGGACCTTTTCAAAATGCAGAACTCCTGGAAAGAACTCCTGGACTCTTGCTGGTAGGCTGGAAAAACCTGTAAACCTTCTGACAGAAAGAGAGAGGCAGCAAGAGATAGAGGTAGGAAATTTCAATAGATTTTAAATCTTTTCCTGTTCTTTTTTTCTTAAAAAAAGATCCTTATGTCTGACTACTTTGATGGACACAGATTTAAAAATATCTGGGTGACTTTCTGTCTGAGGGAAACAGATAAAATTCAAGTTTATTGGCTGTCTAGCAGACATTACATTCTGTTTTCCTCTATGCATTCATCAAGTAACTACCTGTATATACACAGTCCTAGATGTGAAAGTTAGCTTCAAATTCATGACATGCTTGTTCAGTTACTTGGGTGCTCAGTGGTTTCAGAAAGCTATTATGTATTCCATCAAATCATACTCAGCTCTTCAGATAAAATACTACCATAAATATTCAGATACAATACTACCATAAATATTCAGATACTTTACCACTCACGAGCAGAAACCAAAATCTCTGGTTTCCATTTCATTAGCGTTCATTTATTGCTATAGCATACACATTTGTAAAGAAAACAGCAGGTTCAGTTGGGTTTTTTAATCTCACAATTTTGTTACCAGAGGTCTTGGGAAACTGCTGAGTTCCATCTCATGCATCACCTTGCAAAAGAAATCAGCATATCTTCCACGGGCGTTGGAATAGCACAACTGTAGAAAAGAGCAGTCTGTCTGAAACAGCATAGGAAGGACAAACTTACATGACTGTACAATATGTATTGTACTACATTGACAGATATGACTATATCTGTCCATGAAGGTGGTTCTTCTAGTGTAACAGAGGGGCACACTGCTGTTACTTGAGCCATGGTACACAATCCATACAAAACACCGCTGGGAGGGTAGACCAAACAGTTTTCTTCCTTTTTCTGCCCTGCTTAGTTACATTTACTTGGCTTAAAACAAACAAGCAGATTAAACAGATTCTTCATCATCTGCTTCTGTCTTAACTATTCACTCCTAAAGCTATGCCCAAAGCCAATTACATGGAACCATACAACGTAAATATCCCTGTTTTTCAAAAACAAACGCACTGCATGTTGTTTATTTTTATGAACTGCTAAGATTCACAAGAAAGGCCATCTTCTCCAAACAAACTTAAGCACAAAAAATGGTCATATGAAAGCATCAGCAAAAAGATGATAGAATAGAATTTAAACCAGGCACAGCATTCACAACAAAACAGATTTGACTAAAACATGACCTAGGCAATGCTTACAACACTTAGATTCTCAAAATAGCACTGTAATTAGTACAAGATGTCTTTCCCAGCCTAGTTGATTCTATGATTCAGTAAAAAAAGCCCTCTAGAAACTGGCTTTTGGTCACTCATAGGTAACTATCCTATTTGAGTTCCTAATTCACCAATTTTAACAAAAAAAAAAGGAAGGATGGGCTTCACTTGCTGAACCAACTTTGTTGACAATTATTCAAGAAATGTTTCTTGCAACGGGCATTAAGGGTTTTGAGAGACCTTCCACGTCTCTCTCTTTTACCTCTGGAAGGAGGTACTTCAAGTAATATCCCAAAGGAGGTGAATACCAGGAGCTGGGATGAAGAGATTTTACTCTGGTCTAGTAAAGCTGTGATGCTACATGCATTTCCTTGCAGCAGAACTCAAAGGCAAGCCTGTGTCAGATCCCCCACAGTGAAGAGAGAATAGAAAATCTGCAGTTTGAAGGCTTTTGTCGTGGTTTAAGCCCAGCCATAACTCAGAAAAACCACTCAGTCTCTCTCTCACTTTCCCCTTCCCCCCTCCCCACTCCTGGAGGGATGGGGAGGAGAATCAAAAGAGTGTAACTCCCACGGGCTGAGATAAGAACAGTCCAGTAACAAAGGTAAACAAACTGCTACCGCTACTGCTACCACCAATAATAATAATGATAAGGGAAATAACAAGGGAAGAGAATACAACGGCTCACCACCCGTGGACCGACACTCATCCTGACCAAGCAGTGATCTCACCCTTCCAGGTAACTGCCCCCAATTTATATACTGAGCATGACGCTGTGGTATGGAATACCTCTTTGGTCAGTTCGGGTCAGGTGTCCTGTCTCTGCTTCCCCTTGGCTTCCTGTCCTCCCTGGAAGAGCATGAGACTCCGAAAGTCCTTGGTCAGAGTAAACATTACAGAGCAGCAACTGAAAACACTGGTGTTATCAGCGTTGTTTCCAGGCCGAAAGTCAAAAACACAGCGCTGCACCAGCTACTAAGAAGGAGAAAAATGACTGCTACTGCTGAACCCAGGACAGCTTTGTATGGACTTCAGGATCTCACAACCCAGTGAACATGTCCAAGTGACGAAGCAACCTCACAGCTAGAAACAATAACTTAATTCCCTCTTCCAAACACATTTTAGCAACATGTGGAAGCCAGAAAGTGGGTTGCAACAGGTAAGTGGCCACTCATAACAAAATAGCTGTAACTAAAAAGAAGAGAGAAAACAAAGAGAAAGAGGTTGGGAGTAAAGAAAATAAATTAGATCACTGAAGCTAGCATACTAGAGCACGCCTGGTAGGTCTGAGTGGAACCCAGTTCACCTTATCCCTATAAAATTTGGTTTGAAATAGGATGTCTGATTTCATCAGAGCCATCAGCTTTCACATAAGCATGGGAAGAGTTTATAGGAAACAAGTGGCAGCACTGCCTAGAGCTGATATCAGAGAGCACAGTTATCAGCTTTCAGCAGGCAGAGATACAAAGTGAAGTCCTTGAATGAGTAAACTCTTGAATGATTAATCTACCTGATTCACCTCAGTTGGAGTTAATAAGAGAAAACAGAGAATCAGACCCATTCTGAAACCAAATTACTTTCGCTAAAAACATACAAAACAAAAATTTATAGATGCAAAAGGGTGACTCACTGCTTGCATTTGAGTTTATTTGATAAATGCTTGCCTTACCTGCAGGGTTACATTTTAAGTAGGTGGTCTCCAATTTAGGGGTGAATATTTGCTTCCTTTTTTCAGCTTATAAAATGTCAAGATTTGTTTCAAAGTTTTGCCATTCTGCGCTGCTTAAATAGCACAGCTCTAAGAACCAGCACATTTTGAACACATTTCCTACCTACACTCCTAGTCATTAAATGAGCAGCTGTGTCCCAAGGCCTCATGCAGACTAGAGGAGTTTGGAGGATCCCATCTTCAGTGTGGGATCTATTGATCCACATTGCTCCTCATCTGGTGCACTTACACAGGAGATGAGACCACTCTTTCAAACACACCTCATCACCTTCCCTCACTTCAATCTTTATGCTTTTCACAGGGTGACCTTTTCAGTCACCTGCTCATTTTACTTTAGAGCTCTTTGTTTGTTTTCTGAATGGCTCATATTTGTGGCTCTCAAGCATGTGCCCTTTGACTCCATCTTCCCAAAGGACAGCCATTTTGGTCATACCTACTTGCTTTTCCTAAACCACAAAACAACACTCTGAGTCTCACAATAAGGTGGTTACTTCTGCTGCTAAGCTCCAGACACACAGCTCTTTACATCTGTTGCTATTGTGTTCATTCTCTTCGGAGATGTTTTATTTCCCAATGCTCATTTCTCTTTAAGGGTAACTGAGATAGATTTCTTCCAGATTTGGTCAAATCGAAAGGATGTTTTGCTTTTTCCTCTCTTCAGGAATGATTTCCAGAAGGCAGGTTTTTACTGCAGAATCTACATAATTAATAAATGTTTGCTTGTATGATTAGAGATAAGCAAATAATAATGCTGAGCATTTCCAGGGACACCTTTAGGTTTTCCCAGGCCTCCAGTAGGAGGGATGTACACATCCTTCAAAGCTCCTGTATGATGCCTGCCAGTCCCACAGAGCTGTCTCTTAACCGTAGGGAACCCATGAGTTCCTATGCCTGGGCAGCAGAACTGAGCTCTATCATTTGTATCAGGCTTTCAATATGCTCTGCAAACAAAATATCATGAGGAGCTTTCATCCCAAAGAGTCTACCTCACAAGAATTTATAGGTGGGAGACAAAGGTGTAACATGTCTAAACGTATTTATACCTTGAAGACCACTAAAGATGTAGACAGACCAGAAAATATAAGTTGGCATAAACATTCAGTAATTGGAGACAGCAGACATTAGACCACAGAGCAAGGCAGTCACACAGTGTGTGAACCTAAAGGGAAAGCTAATGGAAACCTGCAGAGGGACTGGATGGAGAGGTTTCTCATAACTTAGAGGAAAGACAACAATAATCTGTGGTTAAAGAAGAGTTTGCAATAACAGCTGTCAGAGTTAGAAATCTCTCTGCAACTTGTGGATACTTAAGATTTGAAAGAGTTGATTAGCAAAGGTGGGGGTCTCCTTGGTTTTATGTGCTGTCTCCTATATATAAATTCACATACACATAATGTATCTTCTTCCTTGTTCTTCAGGCTCTTACAAATCTAAATGGAAAAGAAAAAGAGATTTAGATAACAAGCACATGAGAGTTACAAGTTAGGGGATTTGCTAAATTGTCCGCTTAACAAATCCATAGTGGAGCAGGAAATTTAACCCAATTCAGCAAGAATAGCTCATCTCCCCAGCACTGTTTTGAGTGTACATACACATAAATAACATATGTATAAAAAATGGGACTGAAAGATCTAGAGTCTGTCAAAGCTATTCTACTTGAATTTAAACATTATTTCTGGGTAGCTTAAATTATGAAAACTACACTGAAATCAGTAATCCTTGCCAGCAGTTATATCTACACTCTTCAAACATCAAAGTTATGTTGAAGAGTACTAAAGTGAATTTAGATAAAAATCAAGTTCTGTGTCTGTGTTTAATTAAATAAGATGCAATAATATTTTCCCATTAAATAATATTATATAAAATTTAAAAATTATTAGGTCTAGGACTGTCACCTAACACCTGGTTTTTCAAACAGGCTGACCACCTTGGCTTCACTGATTCCAACCTGAGCTGCACTCCCATAGTTTGTATGAAAACTTCACCCCTTCTAAACATGGGAGTAACAGAGAAAATAAGTGCACAACCAGAGACCCAAAGGGAAAGAACTGAAATATCTATATATTCCAGTAATCAAAATTCGATCTCCTTTGTATTCAAATTGACACTGAGAGGGAAATCTTGTCATGCTTTTTAAAATAGCTCTATTGGTAGCTGTAGAAAAGCTGTCAGAGGTACCTGGCCTTCTGCTGCTGGGTCACTCTCCTGTGGAAGGTTTTTAGCCAGTTCAGCCTCCCACTAATAACAAACAGATGTACTTAATGCTACTGAATGTAAATATTATTCTAACACACTTTTGCCTAGTTTTCCATGAGGCCCTATTTTGAACCGTACATGCTTGTGAATCCCCCTGCCCAAGGGTTCTGCAGGTGGCCTATCTCACAGTGCCATTAGAAAGTTAATTACCTACAGGGGAAGTTTAAACAAGTTGTTCCAAAAGCAGTGGAACTAATAAAGCCTGGTTTCCTACAGATTTGTGGCTTGCATCATTCCCCCCTCCATACTGCAACAGTCCAAGCCCCTTTTCCGTACTCCTTTGATAAATTCCCCTCCCTGCAATCCACACTGCCCCCCATCCCTCCCATATCCATCAGCTTCAGGTCAAGCAAGAGGCAGCACACACCATGCTTGTTTCTGCAGAGTATATGTGCTGGTTGCTTGGCCAGGGTACATGTGATGAAACTTTTCCTTTCATTGGTGGACTAATGTCTTTCCTAGCTGTAATTTCTTCACAATAAACAAGAACTTCAATTATACAGAGGCATGTCAATTAAGCTAAAATTGACTAATGAGTTCAGAAGTTTCTTTAGAAAAAAACTCTCAACTCATACTCAGTGAATGATTTTATTAGATACTTTCCCTTAGAAATGTAGTCTAACACATTCCTTCCACTCAAATCATCCATGTATGTTTTCCCACTAGGATTTTTTCTCTCTTATTCTTCTAACTAGCACCAAATCTTTGAGACCATTCCAATCACCGTCATCTTCGTCTCAAAGATAATTAGGGCTAAAGAAAGATAAATGTACACCTTCCAAAATGTGTCGATTGTCATATAGCCCTAAAATTAAAATGAGATCACAGTCTAAGCCACTCTCAGATACTTGAACTCTTCAAGGACCAAAGTGTTTTATTTCCTTTTGATAAGCTTGTCCCATAGCTCTCATAGCACCTTTCCTTCACTAAATAATGGCCTGAAAGTGTAATTTTCTCGGACTTTCCACTCAGTCCTCCTTAGGACTGTTTGTGAATGCCATAGGTCTGTAAGCTATACAACACTGGTTTCCTAGCCCCTCACTCACAGAGAGATTAGCCTTTTACAAGAGAGACCTTTCTTAACAGCAAAAAATAATAAATGCACCTCCTAAAACAGCATCTGTGAATCTGGCACAAATCATCCAAAGATATTTTTCTATCACCCAGTAACTATAATATGCATGCACATTACTATCCCCAGGCTCTCTGGGCCAGTTTTGATTATTCCTTCCCCAGGACACGGAGCCTTCCAAGCCATGAATCATTTTGTTTGATTTTGTCTGCACTTTTCCATGTCAGCAGTTTTCCTGCCCCACTGTATGATGACAAGAGCAGCATGCAGCGTTTGTTGACTGCCAAGTGTTACACTAACTGTCACACAGGCAGGAAAGGCAAGGGAAACAAATCTGTTTAAGGATGTGCAGTAATTTCGTAGGCATTGCCCTGCTCTCTAGCTCCCTCTATAGAAATACCTATTCCGTTCTCAAAATAATCCCCATGATTCCCCAGAGTACAGAAATATTTGAGGTTTTACCACAGGGTATTATGATACAGCCTACAAAAGCTTAAGTGGTGACTACACTCTTACACCACTCTACTCTAATTCCATTTCTGTAGGCTGGTTTCATCAGAAGAGCCTGACCCTATAACATCAGAAATTCCTCATGATATACCTGACCTCCCCTGCACACTTGCATTGTTGTCCTTAATGAACATACAGCTGCTAATGTTCTTTCCAATGCCCATCGGCTCCATATCAACCTTGCCCTTTCAATCTCTCCCTCAATTACCCCTATTTTGATAAGTTGCTGACTCTGCAGCAAAGGTACACCCTTTTTTTGGTGGGGAATATGTTAACTGCTTTTTCATGACAATAGTCATTAAAGACCTATCATGAGTCAAGCCTTTGGTCAAGACTTTGTTTATCCTGCATGAGAGCTTCAATGGAACTTGTTCCAACTGTAGGCATTCATCTTACAGCTGATGAGAGACATAGGGAGAATTTTGTTTTGACCTTCCCAAAATAAACACTTTCAAGAAAAGAGATACAAAGTAAATAGCAAAAAGACTGTAAAATAGTAAGAGGAAACTTGGAATGTCTGAGAAGATTACATAGTGTCTTCCCATTTAATGACATTAATTTCCTTTCAAACTCCTCTTTAAACTGTAAATTACCAAATAAACATCTATTTCAGCAATTACTTAGACATTTAAAAGCAGGATGGAACTACTAGAGACAAGTATTAAAAGAAGAGGAAGTTAAGGTTCCAACCCATTTTAAAATTCTTCTTAGCTGAAATCTCCAAGAGCATATTGTATGGAAGCACACAGGCAGCAGCAAAGGAATCTAACCCAGCAGCAAAGGGGCTGTCACTGCTCAGGGTCTGGAAGAAGGAGAGGACCTGGGGTGGCTGCATGGCCCAGCCAAGGAGACATTTACGTGTCACAGTATCCTTCTCTTTCCATGCTTGGGCAATTCACCTTGTTTTGCCCCTGATGGCTTGTGATCCAGCAAGGAAAAGGAGTGAAAGTGGGTTTCCTTCAGTTTTCAACTTCCCCTGTTCCTTCACGTTTCTTCAAGGAACAAAGAGAGGCCTAGGAGAGGAGGAGGTGGGAAGAGAAATGAACGCCTAGCTGTTCTCTGCAAGGGCAAGGATGAGGAAATAAACAACTCATATTACTCACAGGAGGGGGTGAAAGGAAAGGAAAGGAAAGCAAAGCCAGTCTGGACGAGCTGGATTTTCCTGGCTTCAGCAAACCCCTCCTGGAGTAATATATTCAGTCACGTCACACCCTTCACTCCTTTATCTGAAACACACTGTCCACTCCCAAGCAGTGCTTTGCCTTCCCTCATAGACCTGTCCCTAGCAGCTGCTTGTAGGTAAAAGAGCAGAAGAACCAAGAAGCCCGAGGCACAGGCAGAGACTCAGCAGAGAATGAAAAAATTCACAGGGGTCACAAGGACCTGGAAAATCCAGTGCCATCAAGGAAAGATACCGGAATAGCCCATGCTGTTTGCAGAGAGGTGTCGTGGTTGTAGAGCTGCTTTCCTTTTGGCCTGCCACATGGTTACTTGCATGGCTAACACACGACTGGAAACTGCACAGAGACTGAGTAAAAATAGCATTTCTATTTACTGCACCAGACCTGATACTTGAATGGCAGAGTGGCAGACTGGCCACACATAGTGAGGACTGGAGTATTTTTAGCAGATACATAAAATATTTTAACATGTTTCACTGAAAACCTATCACCAATTTTGAGAGGCAGCGAGTAGAGGCAAATCATGCACCTTCTTGAAGGCTTACATTTTAAACATACAATTTCATACACACAGAATATTCAAAACTCTAAAATCTTTGCTTATCTTCGAGTGACTAAAAACAGAGGTTAGTGTCGACTCTAGAGCTCTGCTCTTTAAAAAACAAATGGAAAAAAAACCTTTCAATGTATTTTACCTCACTCTGCACTCAGTAAAACTTCAAATTACCTTTTCTACTGTCCCATGCTATCAAAAAGACTGCATAATGCACCTACTTCTTTATGCTCTCCAGTAACTATGCAAGGTAACAAAATGAGATCACAGCCAATCTTAGAATTTTACAGAACCCCCCCAAAATTATGGAACACACTGTGACTAGTGGAAACTTCTGTGAAGCTTTACTCTAATATGCAACCACCAGATGACTGTGCAACAGATTTATAACTGTGTTAGGAGGGTAACGTGAAATCTGAATATAACCATTGTGATGAATGATGGTATTTGAGTTGTCTCGGAAGAAAGTTTCCTCTTCCACTGAAGATACATCACAGGGGAAAGATTTACGGCATTCACTTTTCATTCAAACCTAGTTTTCCTTAAAGCAATCCAGAGAAAGCAATGCACAGACTCCAGGTCAGACCTGAAAAGAGGGCAGCCCAATGGCAGGTAAAGGGAATGCAAACTGAACTGGGACACCATACTGGCAGAAGTGCTGTGAGCAGTCAGGTCACCTTGGCCTCCTGAGTACCTCCAGCACCAACCGCCTATGTATAACCTCATCAGAGACCTTGCAACAAGAAATCTCACATTCAAGTCTCTGGCAGGGACCAAACAACAGCCTGGTAGGCAAATGGTAACATTCATCTTTCAGTCACCTTCTGCAAACCCATTCTTTGGCACCCTTATTCAGTGTCCGGGGTGGCTTCTGGCACCTACTGTGGGTTTGAAAATTTCTCTTCCAAAAAAGCAGAGCTCAGAAGTCAGGCACAGACGCTGCACAGGAACGCTGAATTGCCTCTTACTTTTGTTTATCAGTAGAACAATAACTTTGGTGTCAGCTCCATGTTTTCAGACACAAATTAGGCATCAAGGACCTCAAGATCCACTGCTCTGCAATAAGGTTAGGTCTAAACACCACCGAGACTTTAAAAAACATGTCTTAAGTTCCTGCATCTCTGATCTGATTTCTGTAAATTGTTCCCTTCAAGCCATTTTGGACAGAAGCACATGTCAGCGGACCAAGCTAAGTGAATTTGTATCAGTTGTGGGTGTGCCTCTCTCTCTGCAGAGGTAGGATAAAGCAAACCCTCATTTGGTTAGACACTAACAGATTTCAAATCTCCTCACCTGCACAATCCATTATCACTGCTAGTTTTGCTACAGCATTGCCAGAGATCCCAATACAGACCAGGGCCCTCTGTTTAACATTTGGGTCCCACGCATAACCTTCGCACTGGTTGGCCAAGATTTACAAGACAGTGCTTTCACCCAACTCAGCCTAATAGAATCCATCTCCTAGAAAATGTTCAGACTTTATTACTGAGCCCCTAGTCTTTCATCAAAATATTGGTGTGCCTCAGCTAAAGAGACCATGCTAAGATCATCAACAATGTACTTTCCAGAAAGAAAATTTCTTGGGAGTCATTTTGCAGTCTAGGGCCAAGATGAGGCAACTTGCAGTAGTAAAAAAGAGAAGCTTAAATGTAGCTCCACTGGAGCTGGCCAGTAACTGAAAGCTTGAACATTCATAGACAAAATCCTGGCCCTGTTAAAGGCAATAAGCAAAGTCCCACTGGTTTCAGTGAGGTCTGGATTTCTCCCAGATGCACTCTGAAAAATGGTCAAAAAGTCACCCTAGAGGCAGAGCCAAGCATTCACATTCCTGCTTCTGTAAAGAACCAAAATTCTCTCAAGCCCCAGTGCATGAACACACACACACACACACACACACACCCCTCATATCTAACGTAATTACTTTTATCTTCAAAAGCATGGCAATTGGTCTAGGAAATGGATCAAAAGGCTTATTAAATGTTAAACATGTTACACTCTTCTGTGTCTCCCCTATGTTCCCTCCTGTTTATTTTAAAAGCGAGCTTTTTAATCCAAGAAACTAATTCCCATCCTGCAATGTTTCAAGTGAGTGAGTTATGGGCATTACTAGGCCGATAAAATACTTACAGGATTTCTGAATTAGCCTTTCCTTTTCTGAAATCATCAGTTCTTAAAATGAAGTAAGAGGAACATCCGGTGGAAATGTTTCCTCAAAAGGAAAAAGAGTGAACTTGTATTTAGACCTATTCAATGCAGGTAGTTTCAAAGCAAGGCTGTGAGTAAAACTCTTAGACAAAACTGTATAAACCTATTATTTAAGTTACATTCTGAATCTGATTAATTATAACAGGAGATCAAATGTTAACAACTTAAGAATCTTCACTCCCATCTACACATAGAGAGTACTTCCAAAAGTACTATAATTTCAGAGTAATAAATAAGAGCTCTCACCTAAATTATAAAGGCATTATCTTTTGGTTGCTTTAAAGGTGAACTCGCAATACAGATTTTTTATTGCAGGCTTATTTGATAGCAGTTACCCATAAATGGCCTATGAGAGAACCAAAGAGGAAAATTATGTCCTTTGTAAGAGCATTTAATTCACATTCCTGTTCTGTTTTCTGTACAGCAGTTATGCTTATGACAGGTATGCATTCCTGCACTAGTTACAATGCGTTTTTATACAAAAAAGACATTCATATTCATTCTTAGCTGAGAACATGTCTTGCATTTCTGGGAGTGTTACTGTAATCCCCAGTTTCTTAGCAGAATAAGGCAGGCCAACTTTCTCAGTATTCAAAGTCCAAATTCAATTTGTATCCTTACCAATTTGCTTCCAGTTATTTTCTCAAATGCTGGAAAACTTCCACTAAGCTCTGCATCTTACAAAAATATATTGAATATTTATTACCTGATAACAATTACAGCAATTTTCAGTATAATCAGAACTGCCACATCCTGTAGTCACCAATTTAAGAGAAAGGGAAAAACCATCTCCAGTCCAAACCATAACACAGATAGTCCAAGCACATTCCAGATGAGAGAGAGCAGAAACACAAGCATGTGATCCAGAGCTACCAATACAGACTTTTATATGCCACATATCACCTTATAAAATTCAATAATGGAAGTGAATCCTGTATTTGAGGTTTCAGTTATTTTCCTTTTTCCTTTCCTTTTCCAGAAACAGACATAGGAGGCCAGAATTTCATTTTGAATCAATAGTTAAAGTGATCAACCTTAAGATGGGAGACCAGGAAATAAAGGCCAGTGTTTTGGAGAAATTACAGCTGTAAAGCAGGGCTGAAATCTAATTATATAAGTTTTCATGGTTCATAATCAGACTCTCAAGAGAAACACCTCTTGCTTAACACTTATGAGTCTGGCATCAACTAATAACCTACCCCTTTTGCAAGGGCTCAGCAGTATCCAGAGCCTGAATTTGGATTACTCCAGCCTATAGAACACAGAGGAGGGAAACGAACGCATAGCATTGCAGTGCCACATTTGAACCAGAAGTAGACAGGATTTGTATCAGGTGTCAACCATGACATTCTGTTAACAGCAGAAATATGTTATCTTTATTTTGCCACTGTATCTACCCTCCATTTACAAACAGATACCAAAAACCAAACTACGCGTTTGTATATTCTGTTGGCTTTAACAAAAATAAATGGTATTCTAGTAGTCAAGATATCCATTCACCTATAATACCTGTCACATCTTTAGCCCATTTACAGCATGTAACTCAAAGAAAAAAATGAACATTTTAGTTTACTTTTCTTCAGAAAGCAGCAAATTTGTACAAAGTCAGGAGCTCTAAGCACAAATAGAACAGAACCTCTCTAGGCAGTGATTGATCTTCTAAAAGTGTTCCATATAGAAAACAAAACAGCTATCAAATCCGAAATAGGATTAAAAGCTATGATGTGGAAAACTAACAGCATACACATCAGTCGAATTGTTCATGCTGTTTACCTTTTGACCTGCTAAATAGAATATTTTCCCCTCACAGCTCAACTGAAGTTCCAAAACAAACCTACTTTGCATTGGAAGCAAAAGAAAAAACCCTTTTATTTGGAAAATGAGTAAACAGGGATTTATGTTTTTTTAATTACACTGTTCAGAGTAACCTTATTCTTTAGATAAAGTCATTTGTTTCCCATTCTACTCTACTGTTTTCTACCAATAAATGTGTAATCAGAATCTAAATAATGAGTTGTAATTGTAATTTCCAGAACAGATAAGAGAAGGACCTAGGTATCTGATTGGTTGTGAGAGCCCAAGAGGGCAGTGATTTGCCTTAACCAGCTGCTAACTCCTGAAGTAAGCTTCAAGGCATCGCCCCTGCATTTTGCTCACTCCCTCTCCCTTACCATCCCCAAAACCATGCCACTGAACACTGACACTGTAAGGCGGCAGTTATCTCATCGGAAGCAGATCTTTTCATTTCAGTACCTCCATTATCTTCTTTGCTTCACAATTCCCCTTGTGTTCAGGGCATGCTCCATGGGTTTTTTTAAACATAAACCTCACATTTGTTCATGAACATGCAGTCCAGGGAAGCCTTCAGAAAGAAAGGCAGAAGACAGGGCAAAACTTGGGGGCTTGGGGGCTCTTGCATGCTTCTTCTTGCTTATAGGAAAACAATCTGCTGTACCTCTGATGAGACACTGAATTATTTGTTGGCCTTGGCTGGCTAAAAACATATAAATATTTTTGTATAACAGAATTTCTTTGTGGACCATGCCTGATATTTAAAATGCAGGTTAGAATGGTTTATGTAGAAAGCAGGTATGAAATGCTACATTGATGATGGCAGCATTAACTAGTTGAAAAACTGCCAGTAATCTTTTCTACCTTAATTTTAGTATTTTCAATACTGTGTCATAATGGCATGACTCCGAATCACCACCTCAAAATAGCAAGTGGATACTCCTGTGGGTAACGCTTTTCAGATTTCAACTGCATAATTTCCATAAGAAAAAGAGCATGCAATAAACCTCAAAAATGTTAGGTAATGTTTCTAAAAACATTTTTGTTTCTAAGGGACTTAAACATGTAACTTTGGAACTTTCACTTAAGAATTACGAAAAATGCTAATGTATATATGAAGAAAAGTGTTGGAGTCCAACGCTTGCAAAGAAAAAAGTAGTAAGGATGGTCAAAATTCATTGTTTCACCTTTTTTTTTAAGTGAATTGACAAAGTTACCAGATGCTAAAGGAACTTTAACTAGCTGGTGTAATCTTTATGCAACATCTTCATTCTTCTAAACTTAGCTCAGGATTAACAAGTAACACTAGTCAGAGCAAGGGTGAAATATGAAGACTGTCTTATTGGGAGATGAATGGATAGTACAAGCTTAGAGAAACAGGTCTGGACTTTTTGCTTATATAAGGGGTCAACCAGGCAAAGCTGCAGCTTAGGTTAAAGGCACATACCTATGAAAGAGGTGCCACTTTACTCCTAGTACAACAGCATTTCTAACACAGTAGGTTTTTGTCTGCTGTTATTTTTCACTGAGGTGACCTGAAGAAGGATGAAGGCCTAACTCTTCAACTTGATGCAGAAACCTCTGGAAGAGAACCTGTCTTCCAGTGACTGCATGCATGATTCCTGGCTAGCAGTTGCCTCCTGGTTTGCTCACCCTTCCCAGTACTGCTAAGAAAGAGAACATATTCCTTTTGCAGCTAAGCCCAAAAAGAATTATAATGTCTTTGGCCTCCTTGAAACTAGGACAAGGCAAGGAATCCTTTGGCTTTGAAAGTTTGCAAGTCATGTCAAAGACGATGAATGAACTCAGAAGGTGTAAGTAGTGGCTTTCCCTCCAATGTGCACTGTCTCAGGGCCTGCTCTACCTGGACTGGGACGTGGCTGGTGCATGGCGCAGGACAGCTTTGAAGTGCTGGACACACAGGCTGGAAGCTCTCATTCTGTCAGCTGCTGCCCAGCCTCATCCCAAAAGGACACGTTAAAAGCAGGATCCCATTCACTGACAGCAGAAATGGTCTCGGCCCTGTTTAATTCAGCTGCAGCACACCTGGAGCAAATCCCATGCAGTTGGTACATGTGTCCAAGTGCTTCTGAATGCAGGACCTGCATCCAAAAGCCAGTGCTCTCTGTAACCGGAAAAGATCTCCCATGTGTCAGGCAGGACTCAGCAACGCTGAGTACAAGGAATGACTGGTTTAGGCAAGATGGCAAATCTCTTCATCATGGAGCACTTGCTGCTGTTTGGTGACTTCTTGTGCACCATACAAATGCAGCAGCTGACAGGACCAAGCTCCCGGGTGTAAGAAGGCTCAGGAAGAAGGGTGACTTCACTCACTACATACAGATGTAGCCCAAACCTATAAGCACCTAGGAACATACAGGTACACTAGATGTCATTCAGACGTAAGGCATCAAATGCAGCTTTAAAAACTAGCTTTCTTTCACTTTTTGAAGCATAAACAAGGGGTTCTATGAGTCCCACTGGCCTAATCAGGCCTACTGAGCATTGTTTGGCCTGTGCTATCCCAGGAAAACAAAATTACTTTGTCTTCTTTGGGAAAATGTTCTTCACTGGGTGAGCGGTGAAGCACAGGAAAAAGCTCTCCAGGGAAGGAATCAAGGCCCCAAGCCAGTCAGTGTTCACAGAGCATTTGGACAATGCTCTTAGAAATGTGGTTTAATTTTTAGATTGCCATGTGTGGAGGCAGGATTTGGGCTTGAGGACCTTCAGGTGTCCCTTCCACCTCAGGACATTCTTAACCCAACAAGCTGGGACTGGGTGGCTTTGTAGTTATAGAAGAGATCTTGTTCATTGCTCTAGAACAGTAAAAGAGCTTCACATCCCATAAATGACCCTTTCAAGACAGAGATGAGTGACACAAACTCTGCAAAATCTGTAATTTTTAAAGACAGTTTCTGAAGGAAAGAAACTGCTGAGGAGAAGTAGAATCAGCTGGGACAGTTGTGTCTCAATATAAATATTTTGCTGTTACACATGGACTGTCATTAACTTCTAAATGAATGAAAGTTTCACAAATGGAGGCTCCCCTTCCTTCAATAAATAAAAATAAACAACCATGGGTGAGCCAGCATAAAACTCACAATGTAAGAAACAGAGTTCAATGTGTTAAAATACATTAATCATGCTGAGGTCAACCAGTGCTTCACATATTTCCTCCCCAAACTCTGTCTTGTGGGTGATCTGTATCCTAACAGGTTTTGTATCACCGAGTTGCAAAGCACTCCTGATTAATTGACCTTGGCACTGAGTCCAAAGCCTTGAAGGCTGAGCCTCTGAAAATGAAAAGCAGAGCCTTCTTTTAACATTAGCCTTGGACACAACACTGGAACACAAGCTGCATTATATGCATAACAGGAGAAGGTCCTGCGGCCTGTGCATAGATTGAGCTGGACATCAGTGAGACTCAAGAGGCTATCAGCAGTGATATAAAGCAAATCCATTTAATATATGAGAGCACATTCAAAGGAAAATCCATTAATATTAGTTATTCCTTCTCCACTGTGCCGCAGTAACTGTAGGGCTTGTTACTACCCCTCTAACTCCCACCACCAGACAGCGACCCAGTCCATCCTCCTTGCTGTCCTGTTACTCTCCCTGCCTTTCCTCAGCCGCTCACTCCCATTTGTTTCCTCACACTTTTGACAGAAATGTGCCTTACTCTTCTACACTGTATGAAGAAGAAAGGCACAAAACCCCCTCTGGCTTCCATCCTTTTATGCTGCCTTTTCAACAGTTGCCATGAACAGTCACACTGAATTCCTCCCCACTGATCTCATTCTTCACTCAATCCAGTCTGACTTCTCCCTTGAAATTATGTCCTAGAGACAGTGAAGCACACTTCCTACCTGAAACCAGGCATTCTTGCTCAGATTTCACTGTCCCTCAATTTTCTGTCTGCTTTTGCCAACTCTTTGTCATGTTTCTCCTCTTTACATCCAGCCTTTCTTTGATTTTTGCATTCTGATTAGGCATTCAACATATTGTCCAATGTCTCTCACAGAATCATTTAGGTTGGAAAAGACCTTTAAGATCATCAAGTCCAACCATACACCTAACAGTGCTAAATATGCTTGCCACTTTAAAAGAAAAGAACTATATCAACTGCTTGTGCACAAAATAAGCACAGCATCTTACTGGACCATGTCCATGGCCTGGAACAAATTTAGTAAAGGAGGCTTTGTGCTACATGTGCTTTCTGCCCACAGACGTAACACTGTTTCAAATAGCTGACATTTATAGATACTACTCATCCCTCCTTCCTTTTCTTTCCCACTTTCAACAAAGGATCCCAAGACTCCGTCTTCTGCCTATGCCATTATTCCTTCAGTCCACATACCTATTTATAGCTGTCATTTTTATTTCCAGTTTCTCTCCAGTCTACAATCCCATTGCAGAATTACCTGAAGCTGTCCAAAACCATGTATTGGATGGCCTTCCTTTGTGTGGAGAATTACAAATTTAGCATAATCCAGTATCTCTATCAAGTTTCCATGTCCTCCACTTGTTCACAGGACTAACTTTAACTGTGAACAAGTTATACATCTAATGTATGTGTCTAAAGTATTTCTCTTGCTTTCTTCTTACATCATTTGGGTTTTGATTCATCAAGAGCTTCTTCGACTGTCCATCACTTCATGTTTTTGCTGTTTCCACTGATTTTCTGCTATTTACCAAAGAGCCTTTGGCCAATTTCAATTTCTCTCCAAGAGCTGGTGCAGTCTTCGGCATGAAAACAGACCAGTTATATATAGATTCTGGTTTCTGTTAAACTGGACTTCAAGAA
Source organism: Psilopsiagon aurifrons (assembly GCA_025447955.1). NCBI lineage: Eukaryota > Metazoa > Chordata > Aves > Psittaciformes > Psittacidae > Psilopsiagon > Psilopsiagon aurifrons. The sequence goes on along the minus strand of JAOEHY010035055.1, from coordinate 66,570 downwards.
TTTTGTAGAGACAATAAATATACACAGCCAGAAATAAACATGTTTCAGAGAGACTGGTCAGGAAAAAAATTAGCATTAAATTACAACTTTTTCAGGAAACAGAAGAATGCAGCTTCCAATGTTTGCAATCCAAAGTTCTTGAGTAGAATGATTTTATCACCTGTGTATGAAAGAGGTGAAGTCACCAACATTCAAAATAAGTAGCATTACATACTGTAAATAAGCTACATTCCTGGACTGCACAGAAGGACACAGAAGCATTCTTTTATTCTCTTTGTTTTTGTTCTTGTTCTCTTATATAAAATTGTTGTCTCAATACTGTTCAAGAATTTTTTGGCAATAGTAAAAAAAGTAATATATAATACACTGACCTATGCCACTGTTACATGGTATGCTCTAGTTATACCTCATCTACAACATACTTACATTCTGTCATAATTTATTTTACCCTTCATAAGACCACCCAGGTCTTTCTAAATTACCCATAATCAATAATATGAAAGGACACCTCTTCTGTTCTCAGACAAATAAAACTGCTTTTCAAACAATAACCCCTCTCAGGTCTAAAAATTATAGTACTATTGGGCCTCATGGCTCGGTTTACGTAGGTTTAACTATGCTGTCTAATTTTTCATAAAGCTTGCAACTTGAATCAAAAGACCATTTTTCCTTTCGTTTTCACTACAGTCAACGAGAACCTGTTCATGCGTTTCAGCAGAAGCTGGATCAGACACCTATTTCCTATGATACTCAACTTCATTCCTCATTGTCATCTACTATTTACTCTTCACTACTTGACTAGGTTGTGATTAAAACACCACTAAACTAAACAACTCAAAGAAAGCTAAAAGACATTAAAAATCATTGCTGCTTTAATGAAATGAGCGAATACATGGCAAATAACTATTTATAACATAAAAAATATTGTCTGCATAAGAATTAACTAATGAAAGAAATCTTACAAAATTGTGCAGTCTTCAACAATATTTCATTTAAATACAATGTATGGTCATTTTAAAACCCAGCTATGAATTGTTCATAGTAATTACAATTTTACCTACGATTGTGAAAAAGAGTATTAGCAAAGGGCTGTGAGGATCATATCCTTCATTCATAAGATTACTTTTATTTAGTTATTCCACTTTTTGTTTGGTTATTTGTCCAAGTCATGTCTTGTCCTTTTTTGCCATTAAATGCTCAGAAAGAATTTTCTGCTCTATGTTTATAAATAACCTAGCATGACAGGACCCCAGTCCTGCTTACAAGATTTAGAAATAAATCAACTTCTATTTATAGTGACTTCATAGTTATTTCTAGCTGGCCACAGGCACAGTCCCATTTAACTCCAGGTTAAATAAAACTAAACAACACTGCTGTCAGCCCCTTGTTTTTGTGATAGAACAATGCTTTAAGCATTGTAATTTTCTCTCTCAAGTAAGAAAGAACATATTTTTATGTATCTCCTCATGTCAATAAACGGAATGTACCATTTAATTCTTCATGGAAACCAGTGATCGATGTTCCACCTCAAAATTGCTGAGAAGCACCATGTTAGCCTCTAACCTCAGCTGCCCCAGTATCTGCTGGGGGTAAGTGGATGCAGCAAAAAATTTCTTGGCCCCTCAAGCTTGCCAATGGTCTGATTTAGAGCAGCCCACATCACATCTGGCTAGCTGTGACCCCAGAGGGCTGCCTGCCAGCTGGGATTTGCCAGAACACCGTGTGCTTTGGACATTCCCCTGTTCCCACAGTAACGTTCTTGTCAGGGGCTGCAGGGAATGTGCTAAGCAATGAGAATACCCAGCTGAGGAGACACGGCAGTTTTCCAGACATCTACAGCGCAGAATAAAGGAGCTCAGACTGACATGCTCTGAAGCTGTTTGCAAAAGCAAACCCTTGTATTTCAGGATTTGAAAGATCACATCACGCTATACCAGTCCTGGCTCTGAAGAAGAGAAGGGGAAATGTTGACTACGAAGGTATTTCTATTTCAATTAATAGGATAGCTAAGATAAGCAGTGCTAAGCTGCGACTGTATTTAGATGGAGAGCACTAAGGTAAATCCAGATAACAAGGCTCGGTGCTTACAGGGCACCATTCTGTCTTGCAGCAAGACTATACATCTTGTGGAAAATTTTACATGTGTATTTATCACTGTTCACCAGTGGAACATCCTCTTTATAAAATCAGTGCATATAAATATTTTGTGATAATGAAATATTTTTTCACTTCACCTCTCTGAAAGGTAAAATACCTACTTGGGACAGGCCTGAACCAATCTGTAGCTGTGTTAAACAATGTTTTTTCTCAGAAATAATATTCTTTGAATAAGCCTTAAAAGTGAGGTTCTAACTGCCAAGAACACTTAAAAATCCCAGTTCATTTTAAAAAAGTACCTAATCAACTACCTCAGCACATTATCTCCTGCTCATTCACTTCCTGTCCCAAACCACTACCCAGGATTGTTCAGTAGCATTGGGCGATTATTGAATTCCTCTCCCATCGATCATGGCGCTCCAGTGCTGTGCTTCCGAAGCTGTGAATAGTTTTGCAAATCCCTGATGAAATGCATAAAGCACTTTGGGGGAAGGTTGATAAATGAAAGCTCCATAGAACTTTTTTGTTTAGCATAAGAGCTTAATGGAGCATGATCGTGGTGGGTGGTGTGCACCTTCCATAGGGGGCCAAAGGGGACCAGAAAATAATCTCAATGAGAAAAAAGAGACACAGACAGTAAACTCAAAGCCATGGACTTTTTCAGAGATGACTTCTTAAACAAGCGTATTTCAACATGCAGCACACATATTTTCTGTTGCTTTGAAATTGCATCTGTTTTTCATAAGGGTAGGGTGATTATTATATAAGAAAAGCCTATTTGCCTGAGTATGTGGTTACAGATTTTCTACTGACTTCACAAACTGTTCAGATTTCAGTATTTGTTGGCTTCATTATAAACCAGTGTTATTACTGGCAGATACTAGAAGGTATTAAAAAGGCTTATTTTTATTGTTACTGTAGTGTGGCATTAAGGACCAGAAACTCATCTGAGTTTCTAAATGAAAGCTGAAAGGGCAGCAGCCAATTTACATTGTATTTCAACTTAAAATATTATAAAAATTAATTATATTTATTCACCCAGTCAAGGAGCCAACAGGTACCCCAGGTGTGTGATGACTTCTAAGACCTCATCAGTTAGAGCTCTCCAGTTCAAACCAAATGCTGCCTGATCACTCTGCTCAGTTGAAGAGACTCACTTTGACTGCCCCTTGGACTTTGGTTCACCTCCTACCCAAGGCAATTTCTGGACTCATTTAGGGTTGACTTTCCCCCCCATACTTTAATATTTTCTACTGGTTTTGGTCTCATACTAATTGAGAACAAATTTTCTACCACAATCACTCATGGACATAAAGCAGTAAGGAGGAACCCACCGTGTGAGGAGCCATGAAAGCATAAGCTGAAGAGGTGGCACAGTAAAACCAACAATAACAAGCCCTGGTTTTGATAAGTTGTCCACTGCTGGGTGAGATGTTTCAGCATTGCACACACTGACAGAGAAAACAAAAGACTTTGAACAATTGCTCATCTAAGCCCATACAGTACCCAGCACAGGAATCCTGTGACATGACTGCAGGCTCTTCTGTAGCATCAGAGAGAGAACACGTGGCATCAGGCATTACTTTCAAGGGAAACAGGCTTGGAAGGACCCTTCATGTCATCAAACCCAGCCCTGGCTCTCACAAATACCAATTCAGGTAACTGATTTTATATAATCCGCTTCAAATACTCTGTGGCTCACTTTGTTTCTACGGTGCTTTTCTCCTATTCATTTTGGTAGAAGATTGTTTCAGAAATTCACGGCTCTGAGGGGTGGAAACCTTCTCAGTTGCAACCTTGCTGGCTGTGTTTTTATGACCAATCTATATCTGTCTGTTGCTCATGTCACTGCAGTTCTCAGCTTTTAACTCTTTCAGTGAAAATATAAATAAAACCAGATTTTTTTTTCTCTATGAAGACTTTGCTAATTTATTAGTTCTCTGACTTACTGTAGCTACCTCAGTGCATCACCACCATAAACAGACGGAAGGCACTGATTTTCAGGAGAGTAGTATTCCAGCCAGACCTGTGCCTGGAAATCCCATTGAAGCCAAAGGGCTGTGTGTTTTGCCACATGCTGGTGGCCAAGCTTGGAATAAACTGAAATTAATTAGTAACAGCACCCTTCACAAAGATCAGGTTATCCATAAACAGACACACATACACATACAAATCAGATAAAACCACATTTCCGAAAGAGATGATAGGTTAAATCTCTGTTCATTGCTTACATTTTTAGTCTGTTCATCTGTAAACTGAAACACTTTGTCTTCTAACTTGAAGTGCTCAAAGAATGTGAGAATTGTTCATTATCCAAATGTCCCAAGTACATACAGGGGCTCCCTAGCTTTTCAGCGAGACACTGAACACAGTAACTAAACTGTTTCACTTCACATAGTCACATCAGCAGGAGCCACCTTGCACCCCTGAGGGCAAAACTCATTTTGTGCACTCTTAGGTAGAAGCCTCTCAGAAAAATCAGGTTTAAAGTCAAATGTGGTAGGACAAAAAGTCTGAGAACAAAGGCAAGACAACCAGTAAAATGAAGTGCTCATCTCAACGTATGGCAGCACTACACACAGACTATTACAAAGCATATGTCCAGTTTGTTAACTGGAGAGGGAAAGGCAGTCAGAGTAGTGTATGCCTTTTGACAGCATTACCAACCTGAGTAAACTTCCAGTATCTACTGGTTTCACTAGACTCAAGACATCTGTAATACTGTTATTTACAGGAGTATCAAACTCTCAGTAAGTTGCTGCAACATCAGCTCTATTCTTGGGTGAGGACACAAGATACTCGCAGAGCCCAGCTCTTCATAAACTCTAGACAAGACAAAAGATTATCAGTTTCCTACCAGTAACACATCACAGTTGCTCAAATGACAGGTTATTTTGACACCTACTGGCCAACTCCGAGTACAGCATTGTTAAATATCCAGGTTGAGACAGTGCCAAGAAGAGGCAGATGTTTAAACCAGCTTCAGTAAAGTAAGAAAACACTCTTTTTTCTCTATTGTAAGACAGTGTACGGCTGGAAACTGGAAAGTGAGGACAGACTGCCAAAGGTCCAGAACTAGCCTGAATCAGAGTTACTTCAAAATAATTTGAGGGGATGGGGACAGGGTGAGGAGGGGAAGGAAGAGGGGGGACTGGGAAGCAGGATGCTGCTTGGCAAGTGTAACATTTATATTTGTAAGCACTGGTGTGGTTAATGGCTCTAAAATAGCTCTTAGGCATTGATGCATGAAATTCATTGCCACTCCAGGTGTTGAAAAAGGCCTTGACTGATAAGAAAAGGCTGCTAAGAATTGAGAGCGCTATCAATGATATAAACAACTGCCATTTGGGGGAAAAGAAGGATTAATCACTACTGGAAGCTAATCAGAACATCACTGCCCCTAAATGCTGTTATGGGATTATAGTATCAGGGCCCATACAGAGAGAGGGGTGCTGTTATATTACAAGTTGGTTAAAATATAACATGAAAGTAAAATCTAGGGGTGTGGGATGAAAAGATTAATGGACCTTATGAGGTTTTAACAGTGGAAGTCAGAAAGCATGGTTCTTGTCAACTGTCTTGCCAGGCTGACACTTAAGCAGAATCAGTAGATGTGGACACAAAATGACAACCACACCCAACTAGTTTGGTCTACAAAATGGAGAACTCATTAAGGTCCAGAAATTATATTATTTTTTTTACAGAAGAAATGGGTGCATTAATTTAGGAATCAATTCCTGGATTTCCCAATCTTTTCCAAGAGCATCCATAGCATAAGCAACAAGTCATGACTAATTTCCACAAGTAAATAATAAGAGGAGCATACATACTGCAAGCAAGCAAGCAAAACATACTGCAAACTATTCCTTTTTTATGAAAGAAATTTAACAAGTAGCACTGGAATTGCCATACATCACATTATGCTACTAATGTTTAAGCTTGAGCTGAACCTTGAAAGTGATGATATCTGAGTGGGTTTGGAATTAGACAAGACGAGTTCTCCCTTCCATCATTCAACTGCTTGAGAAAAGACATCAACCTCTTTACAAAGATACGGGGACTGACTTACAGAATGTTTTTACAAGCAATGTGTGCAGCACTTGGGATTCTGAGTCATTGCAGAAGGATTTTGTACCCTACTGCAGAGAAAGTGTCCAGTGTTGAAAGACCTCATAGAGAGCTCATACTTCATCTGCAACTTTTAGAGAATACAGTCATTTCTTTAAGCAATCAGTCTCCCAGGTGCTGTCACTGCTGCATGGTGGCTATAAAGAAGTGAAGCCTCAGACAAAATAACACAAGTACCATTTTTTTGCAGTTTGGCCTGGTTTGGCATACTGTGTCTCTTCAGGCTGTGCATCCCACAGAAACAGGGAATACATTTTTCTCTCCTCTGAGAAGAATATGGTCCCAATTCTCCAGTAACATAAAGCATTGTGGTCAAGTAATCTGAGCATAAATGTGCATACAAGAGAAATTATACCCTGAGGATTTAACCTACCATTCTAAGTGACAGCAATCACAGGCATCTGCAGAGCAAGAGGCGCTGACTGCAGTTCCTGAAGTGTTGTAAAACCCATTTTTGTTTGCATTTGAATTAGCTGCAGGGAAAACAAGTGCTGGATATGGACATCAGTGTGTTAAGTGTAGCCTGCCCCTGAGCAGAATAACCCCTGCGACAGAAACATTGCAGTACCAGTACCAGACAAGAAGGTACAGACAAAAGCAAATGGGAAAGTATAAAGAGAACTGAATCAGTCACCCTGAAGGGCAGCAGTCTCAGCTTGCCAGGTGCCTGCTACCCTTTCTGTATGCTTTGTGACAAACAGATTTTAAGAAGAGATACTTAGAATTCACCTGCACATAAAGCTAGCGTCAGTCTCTCCTACCCAGTGGAACAAGAAGAGAAATTCTTGAGCTCATGCCCTCCAGCAAATTCATCTGAAGAACCAGAGGCAGCATCCACTGCATCTAAAATGATCGAAGTGCAGAATCAAGGTTCTTGAAACTTTATACCATCAAATGATGAAACCTAAAAGTCCCTCTTAGCTATTGAGCCTGAGGTCAGATATTCCACAGCTGCACTCCAAACACAAAAACAACTTTTATCTTAAGCCCCCCATGATACTTCAGATGCCTTAAGCAAAATTCTCCTCTTTTACATCCACACTGGTTTTCATCTTTGCTGCTGTTGCTCTCCTCCTGTGGCCAGAGCAGTGGGATTACTACCTGAGCAGAGGAGGCAGAATAGCAGAGCTGAGATCTAAGGTGTGATTCCTGAGGTGAAGAAATTACATTTTAACGGGGCTGCAAGGAAGACCACAGTAGATAGTATCATTGAAATATTCACCTCTCCACAGCATCAAAAATGCAGGTAGCCCTGTTCCAGTTGTATACATGGAAGAACAGGAGAAGCTTGTGAACATATTTCATAGCTGGACAGCATTACCCCACCAGTATTTTATCTGCCCATGTTATCATTAAAAAACAAATAACACACAACATTTTTGCTGCATAAGGAAAGATACTGTCCTGTGTCTTTCAAAATAATACCCGAGATATGTTCGTTAACAGCACCCAAAACCACTTTTATGGATAACACCTTTCCTTCCAGGGATGAGAGCTATATGCAGGTACTGAAGAGAATAAGGATAAGAATGACAAGGCCAGTGTAAATACTAGCCTTAGTGTTGTATGCTACTTGCTCTACAGCTGTAGCTTGTGTGAGTAGAAAGAAGCCATGTGTTAAGAGAGAGAAGAGGGAGGCAGTGGTTGGCCAAACTAAGGCAATTTTGCAGCTGTATGGGTTACAGATATATATGGGTGAAACAAAGGAAACCCCCGAGCCCATTTTTCCTTCCACTAACTATCTGGCCTCTGAACTCTGATCATCTGCTCCCCCTACAGCTATAGTTCTCCTGGCTTATTTGAGGATTTCATTTCAAATTATACATGTGCAAAACCAGACTCAAATCCCATTTCACCACTGGTTTGATCACTACTGTCTGAACTATAATTCTAAAATACAGTGACTGTAATGTAGTTATGTTTCTTTTCTGCCATTTGTAGTATAATAAGATACAGAAGCCAAGAAGCCACTGTATCAAGCACTGTGCAAACATACCCCTGTGCAATTCTTCCTCCATGAGTTTACAATTTAAGTACACAAGGGTTGAACCATGTTAACACTACAGCTACTCTTTTTTTTTTTCCTAGGCTCTAAAAGACCTAAACATCAAGTTGACTGTATATGTTATAAATATTTTCTAAATATTATTTACCCAAAAGGCAGGATAACAGCTTTGAAAGTATAAGTACAACATAGAAACACTTAAAACACACCCAACTTTCCCATGCCTCCCCATTGCAACTGATTTAACACAAACATCCACTACCTCCTAACATCTTTATGTTAAGCATTTCCAACAAAAAACAGAGCTTATCTTTACCTTCAAGGGATCACTTAACAGTCATCCCATTCTTTTGCCCAGACAGCAGTTACCTTCTAGCTGCCCCACTTCTGACTGTGGCTTTTTTGCACACCACCATAAGGCTAATGGAACTTCCAACTAGATAGGGCAGAATCCCCTTAAAAATACTTCTGTCCAAAACTAGTTTCTCCTTGTGACATCCAATTGCTAGCAAGCTGCTGTACTATGTTAAATTGCCTTTTTCGTCTTACAGTATAGCCAAAGAAGGCAGCTCCTGTAAGAGCTGTAACTCTGAAATGGCTGGTCGAACAGACACCTTGACATGAAAGAGAAATAAAACTAGGGTTCATGATAAACACTATGCCCTCAGTTCTGAATTAATTCCATCTACTTCTGCCTAAATATATAACTTGAAAATTAATCCTTCCAGTGGGTTTCCCAGCACATATTCTCTTTCCACCTTTGAGCACTAAACTCAGTGAGCAAGGGGTTCTTTTCCATTTTCTGCCTCTCATAGGATTGAGCAGTTCCGCAATTTGTGATAAATATGTGAAAGTGAACAAGGGAACGTACGGTCTGAAGTTTCCATTGCAGACAACTGAGTAAATCTGTATCCAGACATTAAGTATGAATTTCTGCATAACAGCTCAGGATAGTTTCTCCTTCACAACCCACTAACAGACCTTTCGTGACTTCACCTTTTTTCTTTCATATTTAGATTTACCTCATTGATTAAAGTTCCATAAATTTATGATCTTGGTGGAGATTCACACTTATTTTAAAAATTTATCTTTTCTTCCCCTATTAGAGAAGCTATTAAGGTCACAAATTGTTTAGATATCATTATAATATAATGATTACCTCAGAATCATCTTTCTGACACACACTGCTCAGGAAAACCTTCTGCATTTTCACCACTCACAGGTTTATCTTTACTGCCATCAGTGGCTTCATCTTAATATATTGAATTTCAAATCATTCATTCTGGTAATTAAAAAATCCAGAAATTTATTTAATGGCCATTTAATTGTTGAAGAGGCTACAATTTTAAAGCTATTCATCATGTTTTAAGTAGTTTATTACATGTAACTAGCCCCTTTAAAAATCAAAGACCTTTGATTTCCCTAATATTAATATTTGTCCTGAGTTACTACTAATGATGGATACCAGGGTGAAATGATCCCTTTTCCTTTATATATCTGACCTGCAACCACACAAGCTGTGAGTCCACTGCAGACGCACCAGAGAATCCATCTTATAGTTACAGTCATGTCTAGTTTTTCCTCTTCGCTTTGCAGTTTACCAAAACAGCTGGAGGAATTTGGAGGGAAATGAGCAGTTTTATATTATTGTGTATTCCAAATACTTGACTACTCAGCCAAAATAAACTTTGGCCTTCTAGTAGCTTTAAGGCATTATTGGCACATGCAAAACAAAGCATACAACAATACATACCAGGATGAGTACCAGATGTTCATGGGAGAAAACACACAGCTGTTGGGCTTAGATCACCTGAACTCTTAAAAGCCAAAGACACCAGTCACCTTTGTGAGCTGTCAGATTAGCAGAGGGACTGCAAAGACTGGAAGCAAGAGAGGGTCATCTCAGTTACACTGAAGAATGCCAATTTATGCCTCATCAGCCAGCTGTCATGTAAAATTCCTTATGATAGACAGGACTAAAACTAACCAATTTGTCTTAAATGTACTGTTAAGCACATCAAAATAACCTAGTTATAGTTACTCTACTATTAGAAGGTCTTTCTCCAGTTAACCATAAAAAAACCAATTAAGTCTAATTCTTTTGTTCTTCTATTCAGAAACAGTGTTGAGCACTTCAGCAAGACTAAATTGCACCATGCCATGAATTACAAGCAAGGGGACTTCAAACCCCTGAATCCTATATAATAAAACAACAGCTAGGAACTATTATTAGCCTGCATACATAACATAAGATAAACATCAAGTGATACATACCCCTGGATATGGACCTGCATTTTTCTCAAACAATGAAGATAGATGACAACAAATCATTAGATTATTAAAGGTGGAGTTAACCCAGTGCTGAAATAAACTCTGGCAAAACTAGCCCCAAAAAAGAGCACTTCCCTTAAAAGGATATATCTACATGATTTAAAGTCATTTTGATGAAAACCAATTGTAAGACTGAACACAGTATTCCATTCCCAGTGCTGAATTACAGTAAAAGCAATAAATATTTTCCTCAGCTTTCCGAGCATCCAAACAGCAGGATCGTGTATTCTTCCAGAACAATTCAGGAGTTATAGTGTTTGGATCAATTATCTAAAACTCACCTAGTGTACGTGGTCAAAAAACAGAAGTATGTGTCCTGGGTTCGGCAGTAGCAGTCGTTTTTTACAGCTTAAACCACGACAGTATGCTATTTTTAAATCACAATAATAAACTGAATAATCTATTTCTAAGACTATTTTTCTTTTTGAACTCTTATGCTATGCATGTATTCAGCTGAAGATACCTAACAATCTGTCGTGTTTCACATGCTGTTTCAGTTGTTTCTCTGAAACTCAGTCAGGAATGGTTTCACAAGTGTTTCTATCCACTCATATACAAATTTCCATACCAATTCCCACTAAAATTTGGAGATTCGTTACTTCTCGATCCTTAGAAATTGCTAGATTCTGCTGAGCTTCTCATGTCTGCTCAAGACTACAGTTTTCTCCTCACTTTCTGGAGACATCCAACAGAAACACACAGGTTTTGAATTCGCCAAACCGTGCTCATGGTGAATCTAGAATTTTACAGCTAAAAATCTTGAGGGCATTTTTTTTAACACAAGTTAGTTGGGAGGCACAGGGAAAGCCAAAACAACCAAACTCAGAAGATTGAGAATATGCGGTGGATAGGTTTACATTTCCTGTGTCTAATATATATTTCCTCTGTCTCATATAGCTATAAAAGCATGGCAACGGAACAAATGAACACAGCCACAATGTGCAGGCAAGCACTTCACTACCATAAGCAGTCTCACTCCAATTACTGGAATTATTCACATCCACATATGAAGTCAGAACAGTTATCTTGTACATTTTATTCTCTCACCTTCTCACTATTCAATCAAATCACATTTTGCTCTTTTTTTATTACATTCATATATAAAATAAAACTACTTTTGGCAAGATATTCTTGACCACAGTAAATAAATGTAAAGATGTACTTCTGATTAGCACAAAGAAACAAAGTTCAACAAAAGCATTGTACTACCATGAACTATCCATTGTGCTACTTTTGATGTAATAGCAGATCCAGGGTATTTTCTCTTACTGAAGACAAAAGCATCTCACACATTAAAGTTTCTTGGTCTCCACACAGCAGTTACATTGCCACACTTTTCCGCAGTCATCTTTTCCCCAATACAACTCCGTAAATGGTAAAATACACATAAGTTTTTAGTCTTTGTGAACATTACTTAAGAGCATTTACTCTGTCCTCACTCATAACCAATATACGTTAATATTTGTCTGATAAGCAAATTATGTCATGGTAAAAAATACAGGACATATTAAACATTTGCTGAGAAGCTTAGACCACTATGGAAAGACGTCATGCAAAGACTGTGAGGCCCATCTGCTTTCCATGGGGAATGAGAGTCTAAGAGATTCCTATAGTTTCATACTCTGTTATTAGTTAAGGACTTTATTGCTTCCTAAATAAATACAGCAATTCAATCCATAAACTCACCACTGTATAACATATTTAGTACCACAAGTATGACATTGCCCATCTGACATGTGATTACCAAGAACAGGTGAACAATTTTTGTTCAAAGCACTGTATTTCTATATGTGCTGAGTGAAACATAGAGGAAAAAATGAAAACACTGCAATGAAATGTAACAAATACCTTCAATATTTTCATTGCTGCAAACTCCCATAAGTGGTTTTATGGAAACACCCCCTTTCTATTAAGTCTAATAAGTTCAGTGCTTCCTTAAGTTGTTGCCTTAACTGAAGATTTTAATTGCTATAACAGTACAAAACATTTATTCATACATCTGGTTAGAATTCCTTTTCTTTGACAAATTTAATCAGTGTAATTATCTATTTGACAGACAAGGAGAAACCTCCACAAGATGTAATTTACATGCCTCGATTCCTTGTTCTAAAAATTTGTACAGTCTAGCGAATGGATCAAACTTTATGCAAGTATTTGACCAAAGGCTATAAACCAACAGCGACATTTTCTTCAGGCAGTGGCTTGAGAAATTAACATTGTTTCACAAAGTTAGACAAAGGAATTGTAAACCTTGCACTCACAACAGATCCTTTCCTAATAAAACTATTTACTACATATAGAATATTAATGATGCAGCATTCCTGATCATGACAAAGAAAGGGCAGGTTAAAATATGTTATTCTTGTTAAATATTTCCTTTTATTCATGTGAAGAACTTCACAGCCCTGCAAATAAATTCACATTAACACTGATGAGCAAATATTGAAACCCCCCCACAGGCAGACACCACAGTTACCCTCTAATATCACAGCACATTATCAAAGCAGAGACACATCCCCAATTTCATGTTTTCCATTAACACTGAAAAAAAAAAAAAAAAAAAAAAGAAGTGCAAAAAAAATTGCGATATGAAAACAAAATCTGCCCCAGGGAGGTGGCATTATTCTAAGAAAGGCTCTAATAGATGATTTGTGTTGTACAGAAGAGAGGAGTATGTTACTGCTGAACCCCCATGTTACAGATGGCACTGCACTACTGCCTGCCCACGGAGCCAGCACCTGGCAACCCAAGCCAGTAAGTCTGTATTGCTCCACAGTCTCCTGAGCATTGATACCACGATACCAGCTCAGCACACCTAGTTGGCTACCTAAGAGGAGCTCTGGGTGCATAGGCTGAAAGCCTCCCAATTTAGACCAGCCTGGACCTCCCAGGCTGCCCTCAAAGGAAAAGTAAACTTACTGCTTTACCCCCCCCCCCAGTAATCAAAATACACAGCAGCTGAAGTGCAACGTTCTGCAGCAGGTTGCTGTTTTACTGCTGTCTTACTCTCAGCGGCACTGAGAATGGCCACTTGGCCAAGCAGAGACATTCAGAACACCCACAGGAACCTGCCATCCTCCCTGGGAGGTGTGAGATGCCTGACAAACTTCTGGTCTCACAAAGGAAGACTAGCTGAGTTCCTGCAAGTCTTACAGAGACGGTCGGAGCTGCTACCTGGTTCACAGATGTTGCTGATGAGCTGAGTAATGGCATCTTCCTACAGACTGGCATATAGACCAGCTTCCTATAAACAGCTTCAGCAAAAGGAAAGAATAAAACTTGCACCTCTGCCCTGCTATGAGAATGAGCACTATATCTAAGTGGAATGCCTGATCTACCCACTATTTAGGCACCATTTAAAATAAAATCCTATCCACTAGCAGCTATCATGCTACCATGCTGCTGTCACAGTACGCTTTAAGATTAGGTATCTTTGAGTGACAAGTAGTACTTCTTATTCACTAAAGCACCACAAGTGAGAAACAATAGGAAGAAAGTTTGGCATAAAAACATCATCTCTCGTTTGTGACCTTCGTCATTCTGCACTCTGAGAAGTAAGAGGAGTTTTGACAATTATTAAGGAGCTGACAACATGCAGCGCAATCCAGACTATGTGGTGTAGAATTGGGTGGGAGTAAGAAATGAATTTAAGTCTTCCACTTGTTAAATACATCTTTCCATGTGTCTCTGAGTCAGCAGCGTCTCCCTCAAGGCTGATACAAAGCTCAAGAGGAAACAAAACGCTTCAGAACATTTTCAGACTGAACATATCGAGCCAATATTTAAACACATCTGAAGTTCACTCTGCTCTAAAAGAGGGGGTGGAGGTATTCCTTCCTGAACCATGAGAGTACTTCAAAGGTCCACACTTTTCACTTCAATGTGAAAAGCAGACCAAGCACTCTAAAGCTACAAAGCCCTAACGCCCTTGATGTCTTAAAGATTACTTAAAATCAAATCAAATCAAAATTAATACCAGATGGGGAGGGGCAATGAGGCCAGAGAAAGCAAAAAAATATTAACATTCTGTTTTATCTGCAGTTATTTTTGGCATTTCATATTAGCACTTGATTTTTTCACCCCTCAGTCTGCTATGACTAACTAATTCCAACCCTAACTGGTAGTGATTATTGGCAATTTTGCTACTTGTCAGATAATCACAGCAGTTAATTTTTCCAGATATTTCATTTAATAGTGCTAGGCAAATACATCAACATTTATTTGCAAATACTATTCCCTTGTTGATTATTTCTCCTGCTGATTCATTGCACTGGTCTTTGCACCCTGCTTGCTTACTTAGGCCTTGGATCCTGCTTTGTGCTTATGTTCAGAACTTACTACTCACACGAAGCCAAGCCAATGGCACCACGCAAGGATTTAAAGCTGTCTCATACCATTGCTACAGGCAGTCAAGCTTTGTATTTACAGGATAAAAGAAGCTCTTATTTCACAGCATAGAGATAACCATTATGCATCCTTAAGCAACTTGGAAACAGAGAACAAGAGAGCACATATTTCAGTCTTTAAGCTTTCCATGAGAAAACAAAAAGAATAAAGTGAAAAACCAATGCATGGTCTTATGGCATGAATAACTTGCAACAATCAGTATAGAAAAAAAACAGTCTAAAATAATTTTTCACAGATTACTGATTGAACTTTAGGAAAATGAACTCATTCCCAACAGAATCCATCTGTGGTAACTTCAATAACCTTCAGGAACATACTTCAAGAATCTGCAGAGGTCCCTTCTTACAATGTTGCTCATTCAATCTAACTGAAAACCCAATTAAAATGTAAGATAATTTGCTTTAAAGTCTACTAAATTTAACACGGCAGCTTCACTCCACCATAGTTTATTTATACATGTATATTATATGCAAAAACAACCCCACAGATGGAAGAACATTAAGAATCCAAAGCCAAACACTGAAAAGCCTGCAAAAAGCAGAGTTCAAGTTGCCTGTCCCACCCTAGCACTGCCTGCTCATGCACATGCATTTCGACAGCATCTTCCATGACGTGACCACTTACTCTTTTCCTTAAAGAAACTTTCCCCAAGATACTGCATATTTTCTCCCTTTCTCACGCAGAAAGGTGCAGCACATTCTCTTATTTACTGCATGCATGCCTTGCCATGAGGGCAGGATTCACTTCCTCAGTGGTGAATGTGGTGTTGCACAGGCCCATAGTAACCGAGTGCTTCAATCATGCACATATATTCACAACACCCCTGTCTCCATCCTTCGTCACTCCACTTGGTCCCAATCCCTTTGGCAGGCTGTTGCCTTCCAGAGTTTCACACTCCAGTCACCCAATTCCTCGTGTAATCTTGGTCTCAGCCACACCTACAGAACAAGGTTTACATCCAAGTCATAGCTCCAGCAAAAAAAAGGTTATAAAGTGGGGTTTAATCCTGACTTCCTTGAATCCTGTGTGATGAAACTCCTCTCCACCTCCTGCAGACCTGCTCAAGAGAAGAAACACCAGCCCAAACACTCAGAGTTTGGCAGAGTTTTCACAAACTGAAGACAGGGAACTGGAAGGGACAATGTAATGTGGTAAATCTTTGCAGAAGAAGTTGCAGCAGCTCTGCCAACAGCTTCTATAAAAGAGGACGCCAGCTTCTGTGGAAAAGGAATTTGAAATGAGAACAAAAAAGGTACATGGGATTAAAAACAACCCCTGGAACAGAGAGAAGCACTCACTTGTGAAGGCCACTTTGTAGGTTACGGGTGCTTCATTTTTCATCACTTTAAGAGCCAGTTCCCAGCAAAAACGTGCCAAGGCAAAAAAGGTAACTGTATGGAAAGGAGGCAACGTTAACAGTTGTAGTGAAAAGTGTTTATACATATTTTCTAACCCCAAAAGCAAAATACATTTCGTATTCTGAATTAATCTCTTTGCAGATTCAAATTTTCATTTCTTTTAAATAACAGTAATATGAAATCACACCTCAAGACTGGAGAGTTTTGGGGAGGTTAAGCTTAAACAGAATGTTAAAACTTCTTGTCTTTACAGTCACTGGTTAAAATATTCTTGGAAATTTTCTGCCATTAACACACATTTTGGTCATCAAATCAACACACTCCTGCATGTCCAGAAACATCCTGTGTTGATGAGCTGGTCACTCACAAATACAAAACCAGACACCCTTTATAAAGGCTGTGTTTCTCTGCATCCCTGTCTGCACTTTCTTCTCAACCCAACATTACAGGACACAATCTGGATAATCTAGACAAATCAGCTGTCAGTGCATGCCTTGGACCAAATACATCTCTTCTACAGTATCTCTGAGCACAGTTTATACCAGGTCCTAAGGGGAAACCATAAAGTCGTGTGGGGAATACTGTGTTAATTTAAACTTGGTTGTCCTAAAACCTAGCACTTTGCTCTCTGTTGGTCTCTTAACAGATGCTTCTCAAACACTGAGTCCCCAGCAGCTACTCTAAACCTTGAAGTCTGAAGAAAATCCCAGCACTATCTCTGCACCCGAGAGTTCACAGTATGAGTGCAGATGCTCAGGCCCAAGACTGGTGGTATTTGATCCAGTGCTTAGACTGGAGGCCTACCTGCACTCTTTCAGTCCCTGTTGCCCCTTCGAAGTCCCTCTTCTCATGACAGCAATGCAGCCAAGCTTCCTGTAAGCACTCACATGATCAACAGCAAAGAAGTTTCATTTCCATAGACCAAACACCACCATGAAAATATAGAGGTACTGGTCTTCCACTGTGCAGTGACAGCTCTGGTAGCAAATCTGTTAGAGTTGTGAGGTAAAATTAACTTTTTCTTCTATCAAATAATCCCTACAAGAATTGCCCCTACAATGTCAGCTTCTAAAGACCTCGCAGTAACCAGGAGCACTCAGTCTTCACAGGAACCCTCCCCACGTTAGAGAACAAGGCAGATAATTTTTTCCTAAGTGCAGCTATAAGACCAAGTAAAACATCTCAAGTTAGAAAATAAATAAATAAAATAACAGCATATTGAAAACAAAAGCAAAAAAATAAAAACCAAAACAAACACACAAAAAAAACCCCACCAAGGCCTTGGGTTTACTTCAGCTTTATCAAATCCCAGTGACTTTTCAGAACATTTATTCAGCTGGTCTGGATAAAAAGCAGACATAAAATATTGTGAAGCATCATCAGATGTAAGACTCTCTCATAAATTACAAATTGAAAGGTCAATGACAATGAGTAATTGGTAACCAAGAAGTAATCAAGGGCAGGAAACCAACTATTATGAAATCCAGCTCCTGACCCTATTAAATAGGAGATTAAGTCCTGTGTAGCAGCATGGATAAACCCTTAGTACTTTATACATTCTATTGTATATTAAAATTTAGCAAATGTTTTGAAGACCACACCA
Organism: Psilopsiagon aurifrons; assembly: GCA_025447955.1. Taxonomy (NCBI): domain Eukaryota; kingdom Metazoa; phylum Chordata; class Aves; order Psittaciformes; family Psittacidae; genus Psilopsiagon; species Psilopsiagon aurifrons. The sequence continues at coordinate 48,641 of JAOEHY010035055.1, read as the reverse complement.
GGTTCGTGTAGAATCAATCTTGAATCAAGGAGCCTCTGCTTTTTTTGTCATAATTACTTGCACAGTTCATAGCATTAACACTGTCAAACTTAGCACTCTTCAGGTGAGGCTTGTGAACCCTCAATATGGTGACAGTTATCTCCTTGGGTTGTGAGGTACTGAGAGGGTGATCAGGCATTGGAACAGGCTTCCCAGGGCAGTGGTGGAATCACCATCCCTGGAAGTGCTCAAAAAATGTGTAGATGATGTGGCGTAGTGGTGGACTTGGCAGTGCTGGGGTAATGGTTGGACTTGATGATCTTAAAGGTCTTTTCCAACCTCATTGATTCTATGATTCTATGATCTGAAGGAAAAGAAACCTTGCAACCTCACCACTCAATAGGTATGGATTCCCTAAGTTGCCAATGCATGTCCGTAGCAGAGGGAGAGAACTACAGGTCTCCTGGCCCCGATCTGAGGGCTCCATCCATGGAAGCCACTCTCTTTTTAAATGTTTGGTCGACAGCATTTAACCAGAATTGCTTTCCAATTGGGTATCTGCTTAGATGTCACCATTTCGCACTGAAGTGGAAATTTTTCAGGCAATAACATAAGTTCTGGATATTTAACATGTTCTCTGATCCTAGCAGTGATGGCTCAGGAGATGTCAAACATGAAAGTTCCCAGCTCTTGCCTCCTACTTGGAAGGTGTTGCAATACCACCATGCAGCTTCTTCATATTGAATACATATATTGTGGCTATTGCCATTTATGCTATGTATGAAAATACCATTGTGAATAGCAGGAATTTGTGGACGGACTTCCTTTGGTCTCCTGGGAATCCTAGAGGTCTCATTTGGCCTCTGCCTTGAGAGGTGAAAAGAGAAAGGCTACTTAGCCTTTACCAGTAAGATAAGTAATTTCAGTGAGAAAAATCAGTGTCACCAAACATCACAGACATTGCAAAGAGTAGGCTGTTGCCTTTGTCAAAATCCAACCAAGACAGCTTCTCAGTTCCACCTTTAAAGGTGCACCTGTGCCTCACTTTTCCTTCATCTTTCTGCACTCATATTTGGCTCCAGACTCCTACTGGTTCTTGCACAGCTTTTTAGGGTAAGACCATCATTTGTTTCTGTATCTGAATGGGAGGGGATGTCTTTTAGTGCCAGATGTCCTTTGATGAAGCAGCTGGTTGGGTGAAAAAAGGAAAGTCTTGAAAAAAATTATCTGCTGTGCTTCTGCCATTAATAGCAACATGTGAGGAAAACAAAGTGAATTGAGTATCTGTGAGCACAGGAAAGGACGAGTCTGCAGACTTACCTTCTGCAGGCGGAACTGGTGTCAAGAGGAGGTCAGACAGTGGTGAGAAGGACGAGAAAAGGATCACTTTTCTTTAGATCTTTTGCATGGCCTGAGGAATGCAGGTCATAAAGAGCTATAAATTTTCCCAGATCTGTGATTCCAAAAGAATCTGTTTTCACCTAAACACTCACTAGTGGTGTGTTTGTGCCCTAGCTTACTGCCACCTCAGCTGTGCCTAGAGCATGTGTCAGGCCACATCAATCCTGTCTCCTAACTGGAACTGATTCTCTTATGTTCTTTTTCCACATTCAATAAACTCAATTATTTTCCCACTCCGGATTACAATATGGTCATAAAAGTCATTGTACTGCCTTAGTGACAGTGGAGGGGAGGGTGGATCTGAAACGTTGCAGGCTGATACTGCCAGGAACATCCAAGTGCTTTGGTGAAAGGACAAGAGCTGATTTGCATACCTACTCTCCAGCCATCTTCCCATTCCTCTGCGTGAAATCTTTAATGTCTGACAAACCTGGTAACAGATCTCTATCTCTGTAGAATTCCAAAGAAATACATAGATAAACTGCAAAATGCAGCTCCCAAACATAAACTGATCTTTGACAAGCACCTTTACCCTCCTTCTTTCTTTCCAGTTAAGTTCCCTGCTAATGATTCAAACCAGGTACACCACACAGCTTTGATTAATTTCATACTCAGGGACAAAAAATTATGCTTCTAAGAACTTAGGTTGCACGTAGCCCTGGGCAACCCAACAGGAAAGTTATTTTGCATATGCCAAATGACAAAGGACTTTTATCAGCAGTAGATCATCATTAATGACTTGCCGATCTTCACAGCCCCTACAATTGCCATAACCTACATATTTTTGTTGGTAGCATAAACGTTTTGCCAGAATAGGCAAATCCATGGTTGCAGACATCTGTGCCGTGATTTAGCAGGTTTGTGCCTCTTACACTGGTGTCAAGTTAGCTGTCAGAAAACACTGAAAATTGTCGCATTTACTTGTTCAGACAAGTATCTCAAAGCAAACAATTTCCTCCTCAGATGAAGAACAGATATTGGGAATCAACAATTTTTTGGGGGTGAGGTTTGGCCTCATCCTTGCTATTCCAGCCTAGGAAGCTATAAAACACTGAGAACTCAGAAAACCTGCATTTTTATTCACAAAAGCCTCAAAATGTGCCGAGAGAGAAACATCTACTGAATAATGGAGGTTCATGTGCACAGAGGGTAGTAGTAATTTATGAGCAGTCACTTTGAAGTTTCTGGGTACAAAGGGGTTTTTAGAACTTTATCATATAACAAAACACAGAGTCAACAGCCCACTACTTAGGCTGATCCCATCTAGCATTTCTCTAGCTTTCTACATGGCCATTACACAGATCAGTGTAGGACTTCTACGACACAGAAACTTTCCTGCATATGAACCCTGACCACAGCCTCCATGTGCACCATTTATGTTACAATGGAGATGAACGTATGTGCATAAACCCACCTTTATCTTGAAATTGCTGCATTTTCTCTAAGTCTGTTTTGTCTCTGGATGGCATGGATTTCCCACTCTCCAGTATCAGTCAATCTGAGGTTTTCCCCTATAATTATTTTAATGAAACTCTATTAACATTTATTTAATGTAACTCTATTAAGGCTAAATTAAATGAACACAAATACATCTTTTTTTACACAGAGAGCAACAACAGTAACAGCATTAGGCATAATACAACAGCAGAGATGACATGTAAGTATAACAGCTGCAAGAAACTGGATTTGCTCTGCACAAGGAATGGGAACATACACTTATTATTTCTAGAATTCCACAACCTGGATATCATCCAACCTGAATCAGTATGATTAGTGAAATGCTTAGTATGGTCAGCATGGTTAGTTCCAGTCTGCACTGAAACAAGCTTCTCAACCAAAGAGGAAAAGACTACGCCCACATCCAGGAGGATGCAGAAACATTCACAACCTGTTGTCACAACTAAATAGCTGCTATAAATTTACACTTCCCTAAAAATAATAATAATAAAAATAAAGTTTGTATCTTATCCAAAACACAGTGAAAGAATTCAACTGCTGCTGAGGTGTACAAATCCAATAATTGTATCTCAGTCAATTAACTTACACTTCTGTGTTGCAAAATCTGGCTGCACCTTCTTCAGACATGCTTAGCTGTGCTTCCGCATCAGCACTGGCCATCATCTCTGCTGCCCTGGACTTGGCTGGCCATCAGGTGCCCTGGACAGAGGAGACTGGAAAGCCACCTAGTCAACTCACCTGATGGCTGCATGGAGACAGAGTTAAATTCTGACTTTCAACAACTGGCCATTTAGTCAGAAAGCTTAGCGGAACCATAATGAAAGAAAGGGAGCACTCTTAGACTCTTGATTATACTCAACTGGCACAAACACAAATTGTCCTTTTAATCTGAGAATACACAACTTGCTTGAACTTCTGGGTGACAAAACCAGGAAAGAGGTTCAACTGGAAAAACTTCCATTGCTTTTCTTACATCAGTGTGTGATCCCTGTGGGATATGATTAGTTTTCATCTAGTATATGGTAGGTTGTGAGCTCACTCACTGTTACAAATGAGTTGTCTGCATAATTGTTACCAATTACATGCAAATTGCTGCTAAATGGCACAGACAGCCCATTTGTGCCAAATGTTGGTTTACACTTTGCTCTCTTTCCAAGACAGTGGGGAGATAAAAAAGCAATTGGATTGATGAGTGGGATGTCAAAATTTCTGTCCAGTTTCCATTATGCAGTTAAACATTGCCTCACCATTCTTTGACATATACTGGAATATATCCAGAGATCACACTTCATTTTTTCCAAGACAGGATCAAATATGTTCCCAAATCTGAGCAAGAAGTACCTATTCTTGCTTATCTACCATGTCAGATCTGCAATTCAGACATTAGAAACAGGAGCTTGATATGTTTTCCTGCACAATAGTTTAGTATTCAGGTTGCAATGACAGTTGCCACGCATCTTCAGATTCCTTTCTCTGTTTGTGTACCATTATGGATTTGAGGAGCATTTGCTCCAAAACCAGCAACTTGTCCCATGTCAAGTAAATGCTCTGATCACACAATTGAACCCAATTTTAACTCACGGTTTGTTGGTTGCTTGGGTTTTTTTGCAACTTCTGTATTGTTCTTTCTAGGGAAAAGTATCAGAAAAGCAACTAAATAAATGAGAAACACCTTTTCTCATTTTAACTTGGGAGTGGCTTTAGTCTGCACCCTTCACAATGCATAGGAAACTTAAGAAACAACACTGAAATTCCTCAAAAAATTTTAGCCTCAAAGGCATTTATTTCAATGGAACCAGAATTTCTGTGTCAGCAAAGTATGCCAGAATGTATTTAGCTTCAAGTGTGTACTTAAATCACATAGACTTCAAGGGAACTTAAATACGTGCTTAATTTTGAGCATATGCTTAAGTACTTCTGGTGAATAGTATTGAACCACACCAGTCACTTCTTCATAAAGGAGAGAATGCTTTCCAAAGCAGCATTTACTTCTCAGTGCACGGTGTGTGTCTTTTAATTCCTCCTTTGATGTTTCTTGGTCTACTTTGTTTTAAAAGCTCACCAGAAATCAAAAAGGATTAGTAGGTCATGATCCTGCAAGCTACCTGGTACGGATCAGGCAAGGAAAGGAATGAAATGGAGTTTAGCTAGCTAAGAAAAAATGTTTGCCTGCAGCAGTTTGCAAGACCAGTTTTCTGAGGCACAAATTAGTTGAAAACTGTTTGGTACTCTGTATTTTGTATTTATAATTATTATAATTCTGAAGTGTATTTTAAATTAGAAAAGTAGACAGCAGAATACAGGATATTTAACAGATCATAGCAAGTTTATTATTAATGAACACCTTCACCCATGCCAGTGATATCTCATACAACATAAGCAGCTTTTTCCATTCATCCTTAAGAGCAAAACTTTCCTATGGTATAATTACATCTTTTTTATAAATGAGGACATTAATATATTTCAAAAACACTGACTGCCACCAGAACATTAGAAAGTAGAGGCAGAGAAAGTCTTGAAAGTGAAATCAAAAAATAAAATACCTGGATTCCTATATCCTCCAGAACTCAGTGCTCTAAATGTGGTATCTGAGCAAACACAAGCTCTTGACCTCAAATCTATATTCTTCTCTGAGGTTCGTCCACTAGGATAAGGAATGCTGTGTAGCGGTTAAATACAAAACAAACCTGAAATTGGTACCTTCTGAGGTTTGGTTCTGACCAACCTTTGAAACAAGATTGCTTTCAGTCAATTGGTTATTTCAGCACTTGACATCACTCCCACATAAAACAAGGCAAATAGCCAATTAGCTAACTGGAAGTTTTCCAGTTCAAAATGGTGCCAAAATGAACGAAGATGAAGTGGAGTAGGAAAAAAAAAAAAAAAAGAGTTTGCATTGGCTGAACAGTCAGCTCTCTATGGGAAGCTGAAAATAGAAATCAGTTCATGGAACTCAGGAGCTTCACTATCTTCTATTTGGGGAAGATCAAACTTCGGCATTTGCAAGTTAAACAGGGATCCCCAAGGCTTCTGGAGAGTACTTTATAAAAAGAGGTTTTATATGAGACCTGTGTATTTTGCAAATAAAAACTGTAGCACATTAAATTCTAATCACATTCTATTCATAGCATGTGAAATCAAGAGTATATATTTGCTTCCTATGGATAACTATCTGGACTGGAGTTTCAATCTCATATGTATGTCATTACTCCTATGCAAACATGGATAAATTTGGGCTTTTTCTTTTCAGTAGCATTCAGCTATTTTGACATTTTAAGTGGTTATGAGTTGGTTTTAAATGAAGAAATCAGATGATATGTTAAACAGCAGTACTTGAACTAAGAAAGAAAAGAACACAACATTGTGGAATAACCTCTTTGCTTGGGAAATAATACTCAAATTCCAGAAGGAAAAGTAGTTAATCATGTCAGCTTTGTAACTACAACTTCTATAAAAGCCAGTGCAGCTTTAAATGTATCTATCAGGCCCTTCATACAAACGCTTAAGCTACATCAGAAATAAGTGCAAGTATCCAAACCAGGAAAAAAATCTCCTGCAGAAAATTTCCCATTATAATAAAACTGTTAATTAAGAAACAGCAATTTAGTCTTCTGTCAACGCCAAATTTCACACAGGACAGTAGAGTGCTAGCTAGATATATCAAGTTTTACTTTGAAAGGGTTAAAGACATCAAGTTATGGGGGATTTTATCTTGCTTACAGACAGTTACAGCTGTTGGGCCAGCCCAGAGCAGAGATCCCAGCACAGCACAAGTGCATAGCAGTAAGGGTTCAGCCCCACTTGCTCTTCCCAGTGACTCTCAAATCCTTGGTTTCAGATCAACACACAGAATTGAGACACCTTCTAAAACAGTAGTCTCTATTACAAATTGTATGAAAAGGTCATGACCACCACAAAACAAAGATTATAAACGTTCTTTTGTGAAGGAACAATTATATTCCTCACATAAAATTAATGTAGAAAGGAAAAATAAGATTCTGACATTTAAGTTGCCATCATCACCAAAAAAAAAAAAAAAAAATGGTAAAAGAATAACCCATTTTAAGTATTGCTACAATTTTTCATTATAAAAATATTATAAAATTTGTGCTACTGGGTTCATTATCAGGTGCATTTGCCAGCATCTACTTTGACTAGCAAATTATCTCTGCTTTTAAAAGAATGCCACCCTATTCAAAAGCCCTTTACTTCCAATGAAACCCAAATAGTACCTTATGAAACAGTTTTTTTACAAACTGTCAAAAGAACCATGTATTCAGAAAGATCACAAACTCATCGCAAGTTCGGGCACTCGCAGCATTTGGTCATAAGGGAACCTTATCATAGCATGGCTGGTGAGAGAGACTCCATTTGACCCCACCAAAGTTTAGAGCCACAAAAGATAAGAAGTTGCACAAGTTTAGTAACGCTTCAAATACATTTCAAAAGCACTGACAATCTAACACACAGACACAATGTGCCTATTAGTATCCACCACATCACACAAGACTGACCTTAGCAAGAAGCTGAACTTAGAAACAATTTTCAGCTGCGGAGCTGTTACTGAAATGATTAGTTACAACAGCTCTGAGCAGGCAGATCACTTCACCAGCGTGGATCTGCGTAAGCTCAGGGCCTGAACATGTTTCTTCCCTTCATCTGGCCCCAGCTTCAGGAAAAAACACGCTTCCCCCTGCCCTAGCTTGCTCCCCATGTCAATAGACATTAAGCATATGTCGCCTCACTTTTGGAAAGCCTTGCATTATTTGACTTCATCACTGTTCGTTGAATTACTTTTAACCTGCAAAAAACTTTCAAGTGCATTAATACGGTACATGCTTTAACTTCACCAGATGTGAATTGTGTGGATCAGCAGTGGGAAGGAGACCGGACACAGGTTAGTGGCTCGCCTGCCTCCCCCTACACACCTCTCTGACTAGATTTGTTTCCATTCCTCCACTCCCCAGAGATCCCTTGCCATACTCCCTTCTCTCCACATTGCTTAATCCTCCAGAATTATCTCTGACCTTTCTGCTCTGCCTGGTGGAACTTGGGCCATAGCAATGGCAAAGGTACCCCTGAACCTTCAGCCACAGCTACTGCAGCACTTCAAAGGCACCTACCACAGCTACAGATTTAGGCTGCAGCTGGAACCCAAAGGCTCAAGGAGGGGCTTTTGGGGCTGAGCAAAAAGAGCAAAGCTCATTTGTAAGGATTAAAACATGGACAGGTAATGGATCTAAATGGGGCAGGAAGAGTAGGGAAAGGCAGGGAGAGTGGAAGTCAGTATACAATACAGAAAAGCTGAGGAGGTTAAGAGGGGCAGCAAAAGGAGGGGCTGGGGGCACAGAAGACAAGAGATTCCTGGTTAGTGCAAATAATATATATGTATGCTAGGGAGGAAGAATGAGAGCAGCTTGGAAATGTAAACAATAATATCTCCAGAGGAGGTATGGCTTTAACATAGAAAATGGTGCAAAGATCAATGGGAATAAACCACAAAAGGAGGTACAAGTCAGAGACAGCCAGAGAAACAGGCATGAGAATAAATGCTCATGATGAGACTGAGACGTAAAATCCATCTGTAAAATACCTTGGACTGGGGCATATATCACAGCCTTCATACTGCAAGATTAGCCCAAGTATAAAAGCAAAACTTCATTATTATTCAGGGCAATAATGGGCTTTGTGTTAAAAGTTATGAAAAAGCATTTTCTTCTGAAATGTAAGATTACAGAAGTTTTTAAGAGAAATGCACTGTTTAAGATCACGCTACATTTTACTTGGGAAGCAGAACTATGAAGCTGGTTCACATGCATGGGAGAAACATAGCTCCAGCCATGCAGCTGAGCCAGGCTGTGCTCAGCTCCTCAGGGAAAGGGAAGTTCTCATGAATATTTGAGCATATTGGGCAGAGTTCAGGACACAAACACACTGAGAAATTGGATGGTTCAAAAAAACCTTACACCACATGCTTTGGAGGGCATAACCTTGTAAACTTCCCAGCTACTTCAGAGAAACTGCTTGAACAGAAGTTCTCATCTGTTGGTAGTGGAAGACAGTTCACCATTCATTTGTGTTTAACCATAAGGTAATACTAAGCAATGCCATACAAACTCCACGGAACCCTAACAAGATCACAGACTGTAACACTAGAATGAATGTTTTACTGCAAATTCATAACTATCTTAGTGTAGAATATTTTCTCAGTATCTCAGCTTGTTTCTTAGAATTTTCCACATTTGAATGATAAAATACTAAAAGAGTAAGTCATTCTCATATAGCTAAAAACTGTGTCAAACTGCATTTGCACAGTTTAAAAATGAACTTAGCTTTTCAATGAACTTGGACTATACAAAAATAATAACAAAAAGCATATTCTTGCCATCTGCAATCTTCTTTTTTTTTTTTTTTAACTTGATAGGTCAACTATTTTATTAAACTAATACCTTAGTAGTTCCAACTATTAAACACTTGTTTAAACAGCTTAATAGGAGAGCTTACATGAGGAAACTTACCATTTTCTCTCATGACATATAAGCTTCTTTCATTCAGCCTCATTAATTCTCTAAATCTTGAAATGCTTTATTGTACTTTAAAAGAAAACTCAATCTAGAGTTAAAACATGAGAAAGATTTCTAGTTTGGAATCAAACTGGCTTAATATTATTTTTCTCCTTAGCTTTCTATTCAGACGTGCCAGCAGAGAACTGCACATCTAAAACAGACTGCTAGCGAACAGAGGAGAAATGTGCTGATCAGACAGTAGACAGCTTTTTGTCATTTACTCTGAACTAGAAAGAAAAGAGTATCAGGCCAAAGGTAATTCATTTAGTTATTAAACATGACTGATCCTAATTGATCTATCAACAGTTTCTAATGCATGCTGAATATATCACTCAACATTTACAGCTCAAACTGCTGACTGAGGTTCACCCATATTCATGAAGACACATGAGCGTATCTACTACTGCAAGAACTAAGGCTGATGTGGTAATAAAAATACACAAAAGCACTAGCATTTTTCAGAGCATCCGTGGAGACAACTGGAGATTTCAGTAACTGTTTTTATAATTACGGCTTTATTTCAAGCACTGTGTCTTAGTGGATACAATTTATACATTTTTCACTATGTACATATATTTATGGAATACTTTACAAATTACCCCTAGATAAAACACATTATGTGCTGGAAATTATTCCAGCAATAGCTTTCCCAAGTTACATTTCACTGAGTGTTAGTTCAGGTCACAGGAGAAAGAAAAGGAAAGATTTTTAAAATGCTTTGGCAAAATACCCTTTCATGGTGATATCTTCTGAACGCTGGACTTCCTCATCAATTTTTATTCCAGTATCAGACAAATAGATCAGAAGAAATATATAAACACAGTTATACTGTTATATTCATAAATATAATTTAAAAGACTATAGACCTTAACTTTTCAAAGTGTGTGGTCTCACGTTTGAATTTCAGCCAGCACAAAAACTGCCTGCCTGCTGCTTCTCAGCATACAGTGGTGTAACACATTTGTGAAGCCTCTAATTGCATTGTTGTGACAGTCACTGTTAAAGTCCCTGGTAATTCCGGAGCCTGTGTCAAGGTAGGACAACCACTGAAGGTATCAAAACAGAGAATAACAGTCATTGCACTGCACACATTGAGCTTCTAGGAGGATTAACAGTTCTTGTCACAGACTCCTGATTGTAGTTGACAATATCTGCCTTCACCACCCTCTGTCGTAAAAGAAAACACAGTAACAATTAGGAAATATAGTCTTCAAGCTGGCAAAAAAATCAACATATTTTGCTATAAAAGTATATGAAATATTAGGCAAAACAGGTACCATTTAGGGTTTTTTCCACTACCTTACAGGAAGTCTTACCAGGTGCTAATTCTCATTCTAAATACCAGTTTATCCACCCTACGCAGAAGGAAGTGCCTTGGTAGATTTTCACAACACTAATGGATCATGACTTTTTTACAAAAGCAATTAATACAGTTTTACTTCCATGAAAATTGTTTTGAATGGAAATAATAAAACAATACTTGCTTACAAAGACTATGGTATGCATTCTTTAAGAATAACTGCCTAAACCGAAATTTGAAATTGTACTTAAGTTTGTCTTTCTGTCTTCCCTCCAAGCACTGCACAGGAACACACAGACAGAACTCAAAGCAGATTTTAAATACAACCATATTTCAAAAAAGCTTTGATAGGCATACCGACTAAAGATTAAATTAACATAAAAAGAACCTCTCCATACCATGTGTATTTGCTAATACAAATCCAACAGGTATTACTCATTCTATTTAAAAGCATTTGATCAGACTGTTGGTCTCTCCTATATGAGGAGGAGGAAATGAGATGCCAGCTTCAAAGTCTATTTCTACCTGAGGCAGTTAAGCAACATTTTGAATACAAAGCACTGAAGGACCTCCTTAACGAAGCAGCATGAAGTAGCTAATTTCTATGAAATACCTTGTTATTAGAAACAACATGCAATTGTACAGATTTCCAAATTAATATGTTAAGTATTACAAGCACCTACAATACAAAACGTTTTTTCAATAGAACTTACTGTAACAGTTGTTACTTCACGTAAAAGCAATGCAGCTTGACAAAAAAACAAACAAGCCAAATTTTCCATCAATACCTGAACTACTGCATTGAGCAGACTTTGCTCTGGCAGTTGGAAGTGTTGTGATGTTGGTTATCTTCTTCAGGATATTTCACTAGTTCTGCCCTGACAACATGCTGTTAATCATGTATCAGCGTAATGGAGAGAGGGCAAGGGGAAGAATGTAAAAAGAGAAGGAAAGAGAAATGGAGAGATTGATCAGTAGTTGAAAAGAGTGAATGAATGAAATAAGAAGACAATGCAGAAGCAAAACAAAAGCACATTTCTTTTCAGGCTTTATGACAATGCAGGAGCAACATGTCTAGCTGAAAGCATCATCACCATTAGGGCTGCTTCTCAAGCTCCTTCAAGGACATGCCCTATCAAAGCACCAAAATAAAATATTTATACATGCAGTCAACGAAAGTGTATTAAAGCAAAAGAAGGGACAGAATAAAAAGGAAAGCAATTCAGCAAAAGAAAAGGTGGCAACGGCCTATTCCTTTAAGGTATTTAAATATTACATTATTCAACTTCCTATCAGGAACTGCAACAAGTGCATTAGACGTACACATGCATCTTCCCCATTACATAACTCTTGCATTCTAACTAAATATATAATTTTAACAACCTCACATCCAAGTGCTGCAACCTTTGACTTTGCTCTACATAATGCAAAAATAAAAGGCTCTCACTTTTCCCTGTTAAAGTCAAGCAAAATTGTTGAAAGTCTTCTTACTACTAGTACAGTGTTCATGCAAAGGGGAGAAAAATTCACAGAACAACAGAGGAGGTTGGTCAGTTATGAAAAATACCCTAAAACAGTTTAATATTTTTGTCTGAAATATTTCAAATTTACATAACATATTTTCAAGGTTAAAATGTATGAATACATGAGTAAATATTATTATTTTAAAGGAAACTATTAACTGGATTATGTGAATATATTAACAGTACATATGGCAAAGATTACCTCTGTAAATAAAACCTGAATGTCAAACAAGCAGTAACAGCTGAATTGGCTGGTAAGGGATCTGGATTTATTAGCTGCTGATGTACTCGCCTAGAGTTTAATTGATCACATTCATATTATCTTATCTAGTGGACAGCACTCAGGATTCACTCAACTCCTGGCCTGATGTTATCAAGTGAAAGGTTGCCAAATCTCATGTAAGGTGGTAGCAGGAGGTTTAGCACTAACAGTGTTATCTGACCTCACAGGACCTAGTTTCTTCATACCAATCTTGTGACTACAGCTGAGAGGAAAGAAAAGGCAAAAAAAATAAAGGTCGAGCAATCAGTAGGCAATTAATTGTTCCTCAAAACTTTGGTCTAAATCCCATCCTGTAAACATAGGCAGGTTAGTGACCCATGCTTAGGCACAATGTAACAAGCAACTGACTATCATAAATTACTTGGATTTTCTAAAGGAATTTCATCTAAATAGGAGTAAAAAAAATGCCACTGCAACATTTCTTCTATTAGCTTCCTGGTAATTAAAAACTTAGGTTTCTTTGTATCAGTTTCTGTGCCAGGCCTATCATCACCATGGTTTAAACCACTCTCAATAATGAGAACCTTTCTTGGTGCAGGTGTTCTGAATTCCAGATTCAACTTATCTGCCAAACATTTTGTTGTACAAAGCTGGCACACACACCCTGATTTGCTGAACTGGCATTTAGTTAAATAGAAAACTACACATCACTTACAAAAATGCTAGCTCTTGCCAAAGCCAAGGAACAAAGCTGTACCCCATGCCGTTTTTACACTACAGTTGAAAGTCAAAAATACAGAAAGAAAAACATTTGATTAGTAAAGGAGCTATTTCCTCAAATTTCATCAGACCCTTGCGATTTAAAAGGAGGAGTATTTTGAGGACTGAAAATAAGTCAGAATCTGCAATTTTCTTACTTTGGAACTGCTCCATTTCAAAACCATGCTCTACTTTCCAGTCACACATAAGGAGTAATCTAGTTCTTTGTTTCACCACAGTTTTGTCCAAATAAAGGTTTGATTAACAGTCATCTCAGCATGTTAACAGACAAGGCTTAGTAGCTCTAGCTGAGATAGTTTAAAAACTTACCACCCCCAAATGTCTGTCCTATTCCTCTGCTGGAGATCACTGCCGCCAAAGGAGAGCTGGTGGAATGTAACATGTACTTGCACCTCATCCGCTTCCGCACAGAGCCTGGCAGCTTCACTCAAAAACAATTTCAGCAGCAGTTTAAGCTAAACTGCTCAACTTCACCCTGATGTGGCCAAGGCACATGATCACCTTCCATTTTCTGATTCTGCTGTGGGAGCGATAAATTCCAGCAAAAGGGCAGTAACAAATAGCTTGGGTTGCATTAATATCTTAAACTGCTGCAGCTGTTTTCTAAAAATGCATGGTAAATAACTCAATTTTTAAGGCTTGTTCTTGAGGTTCATTAACAGAAGTTGTTAACTCAAAGTGGACCAAGAAAACCTACTCACTTTTCACAGAAGCTTCTGCAGTTCTGCCAAGTCATCAAAGCTCTGAAGTCAAGAGCCACACACCACAAATTCATACAAATAACATGTTTGAGACTCCTATTATTTAATTCTAGCCACCTATGAGCCACTTCCAAGATGCTCCTAGTGAGTTTGGCAATTATAATTGATCTTAAACACAAGAAATATGATCTTCAGGCATAAAATCAAAAGCATTAGAAATATTTTTTAAAGAGCATTCTCTATACGAAACAACCAGTAATAATGAAGAAATACATAATAAAACATAAGCCACACAGAGCATATCACTGTTGGCATTTCACACAAACTCAGTATTTCATCTTTCCCTTCGTTACCACCTAGACTGAATGAAGACATCTGATCTCTGACAAACACATTCAAGAAGGAACCTTCTTGTTTTTCAAAACAAGGAAAACTCACATTACACAAAATATAGGGAATTCAAAGACATGACCCATTACCTGACTAGTGCACATTTGTAAGAACTTCAATGTATTTTACTCTTTGTTTAAATCCAAGTCAACACTTGCATACTCACTGATTCAAGGATGAGTCACACTGTTGTATTAGTTTTTTGTTTCTTTATAACATTTATGCAGCATATATCTATTTTTCTGCCTACTTTTATAGTTCAACAGCTAGAGTATTAAATGGCTAAAAGTTTAAAGGAACACATTCATACAGCTGTTTCTTAATTTAAAGAAACCCTGTGCCCAGTTTAGAGGTGGAAAGAAAAAACAAAACAAGGAGAAAAAGAAAACCCAAAATCCAAACATCACCACCACACTTAGGAACCTGTACCTGTCATAAAGTCTGTGGTAAACCAGAAACCTAGTGATGGCGACATCATGTAACACCACCTCCTTCCGGCTAAGAGACCAGCTCCATGCTCCTGGGAAATAGCATCTACAAATTACTTAGGCTTTTCCACTACAGACTCATAAATTTCTCTCAAAACATATTATTCATCTCCCTGAGGTTAAACTTCTCCTTCTCCAGTTTTATGTAGAGAATTTCCCTTCTCTATCTTAAGAAGTGACGAGGGCAGTCAGTTCTATACAATAATGAAGCTTAAGATACAGCTAACACACACTCCAATACAATTCCCACTGGTTTCTCACCGACTTACACAGTAGTACCTACAGCCCACTCAAAGGAAGCAAATGTTCTACTTGTAACAAAGAATTTGTGATTCATTTTGTGTGATTCTTCAGAGTAGACTGAAACTATGCTCTATTAGTAGAACTTTGCAAAGTCAAGCAGTTGCTCTTACTCTACATGCACATCATAGCACCATAGTGACTTGTGCTATACCTGAATGGCAACACTGAAGTTTCTTTTCTGTCCAACTCCATTTACTGGGTTTGTTTCTCAGTTTCTTCTTTTGTTTTTTCTTGTTGTTCTTGTTTTTTCAGGGGTCTTTCTATTTTTTTTTTTAATCACTATAGCGTGGATTCATATTAACAGTAATGTGCTGGCCACAGTGAGTATTTAGCTTATGTGTATTAACGACTTACAAGCTATTGCTAATGTAATTTGCATAATATCCATTGTT
Organism: Psilopsiagon aurifrons; assembly: GCA_025447955.1. Taxonomy (NCBI): domain Eukaryota; kingdom Metazoa; phylum Chordata; class Aves; order Psittaciformes; family Psittacidae; genus Psilopsiagon; species Psilopsiagon aurifrons. The sequence goes on along the minus strand of JAOEHY010035055.1, from coordinate 33,137 downwards.
CTTCTCAACAAAATTAAAAGCTGTAATTACAATACTAAGGCAGGAGAAAGCCTACTTAAAGCTAATATCAGTTTGACACAAAGATATGCACTCTTTGGAGTCAGGGCTATATAAAGATTCTTACTTTAACCTAAAAATAGATACCTCATCTATAAAGCTACATTTTTCTGTATAACTCCATTTATTATGCTCACTTTTTAATCTAAGGTATTTGCATAACTATCTACAAGCTTACTTACTGGAACACAAAACCACAAAGCATAGAGAGGTATAAGACTGAAGCTCCAGTTCTAGCTAAAAAACCCAACGAAAAACTGAAGGGCTACTAATGTGATGAATTATTTATATGCAAATAATCATAGAGCTCAAAACAACAGGCAGATGGTGCCTTAGTAGTAAAAACCATTGAACAAACACACCCAGTATTTCTTTAACCATAAATTAGAGCTTTTCAGAACCTCTTAGCTTTGCTCGTTAGGCACGCACTGTAAGTACATCTTACCATTTCACTGTTTGCAATACAGTTTTCTAGTTAACCACTTCAACGCAGATTGCAAACATCACTGTGGCAAAACACTTTCAGAAATTATAGATTTATTGTATATTTCAAAAAGCAGAAGGCCAAGCTGTAGGTAAAAAATGGTTTGCCTCTTTTTTTTCTTACTAAACTTGCTGACTTACCTTGTGGTACTTGCTTAACGTTGGTAGTAACTAGCAGTTCCGGGATATTACAACACCAAAAGAACTACCTTTTAGTTCAATAAGTAAATTGAAAATAAGTGCATTGTAATCTTAAACATCATTCCATAGTAAGGTTATACTACGTATATGTACATATAAGATTATATTCAGTAGAATAATCTTTGTTTTTGAGGTTTCTGAAACAGGGTTTGAATAAAATCTTATTGGTTTAAATGTATGCACACAGTCTTACTGGCAGGAAAATTATTTTTAGAAGCAGGAGCCAGAAAGAAGGAGGGAAAGGGAAGGATAAGGGAAAACAGGTTATACTAGAAAACCTCTTGCATGCTTGTTTATTTGAACAATTAACACATTTCTGATCTAACTTTCACGGACAAAAACTGACTTCCAACGCTAGTAGATAGTTAAGTACTGACATTTTAATTAATATAATTACAGCTCTAATTTTTTAAAATAGAAAAAATATCTTTTCCTAATAAATTCATAAAGTCCTAAACCAATGCCCTCAATAGAGCCATTTTGCATATAGCAGCTAACGCACAGGATGAACTTGCAGCAAAGCTCTACTACATTTCAGAGCATGACATGCAGCAGGGTTCTGCCACGTGTTCACTGTGAAATCACTACATTCACATCCCTAACTCACAGCTAACCAAGAGAATGGTGGACAACCTCCTTGATGACCTTCCCACCTATTGCCGGGAAACATTCTCCCCTCTCAGCCCTTTCTTACTGCGGAGGAAACGACAGAAAATCCCCAAGGTAATACTCATAACTCAAAGAACAAAACACAAAATGCAAGGACAGAAACCATGCAGGTCCTTTAGGAGGAGATTAACTGGGACTGGTATGGTGAGAAAAATAACTGCAGAGGCCAGGTAATCGTAATAGCTACCCAAACACACAATTCCACAGCTCTGTCTGCCATTGAGAATGGGTATATTGAAACAGGACAAGATTCATTTCTCATTTGCAAATCAGAATAAAATGGGAAATGGTGACCTTACAAAGCCAATATTCCTTCCCTGAGGCAGAGTCGCTACTGAGGTCCTGTATTATACAGGCACACAAAGATGATGAAAATCTGAGACAAACCAAACATAGAATTTGACATGGTTAATTCCCAACTCTCAGATGGAAAAATACTATTTTTTCCTGTGTTATTACAATGAAGGTTGATTTAGAACACTTCTACTCACAAAAGTTTATGCCTTTTATCACTTAAATTTGTAGTGTTTTAAAATGAAACTGGTTTTTAAATACGCAAAGAATTGAAAAAGAACAATTGTCATAAAACCCATATCTGACACCAATGCACAGTATTCAATGTACATAAAAAAAGCTTCCATGCTACCTGCATATGAACACATATAAAGAGGATTTAATTTCTAAACCAGTTTTATGTGCTGTTTTTAAACAAATAGCTCTCAAATTGAATTTTCTCCCTATATTTGCTTGCTTTAAAGGACAGTTGCTAATTTCCAATGACTTTTTTTAACACTAAATAAAATATCAGGAAATAAAAAAAAAATGTATTTGTGGAAAAATCACCTGTGATTGTTCCAATTCTGCTTTGTTTAATTTGATGCCAAGTACATCAGCAGCAATTCTCTGAAAACACAGGAAGACCTATGGAAAAAAAATTAAACTGCATTTAAAACATTAAAAACTGACATCCTTGAGGTTCTTTCAAATATATCAAATCATTCTTGAACTGTTACACAATGAGATATACTAAATTATGATCTGTGCAAAAGAGATCTGAAAACAACCTCATCTGGCACATTCAATTTTGTTTAAAAAACAGGAGAAAATAACTCAACAATGGTACAAGGAATGAACAGTATGCTGGACTGTTAAGCAACACTTCTACTCTGTCTCCAGAGACTTAAGTTTAAACAAGCTTTTACACAACTCACCTCTAAAATACTACTCTCAGTGCTATAAAATGAGAGTAAGGGTATTCACTAATGCTTAGCACAAAAAATATACTACCAGTGTATTCTGCAATAGAAATGTAGGTTTCTGAAATGGAAATCAACAGAACTGTGCATCAACATCTCCAAAATCTATACTGAACATGTTTAAAAAACACTGTCAATATGAAAGCCATGCAATGCTCTATTTGTTCTGAAGTCTTACAAACCATTATGGATGTTATAAAGAAAGCAAGTATCTAGAAAACAAGCAAGATGATGCAGCAGCCTGTCAGAGTTAGATTTTGGACATGGTTTGACAGATAACACTGGGTGGCAACGCTTTACTTCATCTCAATCCAGCCCACCAATCTTAATGTTTAGGCAGCTGCATTTTAAATCAGATTAAAGAACACAACGGATGTTAAAGAGGAGCAGCTTAAGTTTGCACTGTTGCTGAACTCCATATTATATTTTATCTACATGGTAATTTGACTGTGCTCTCAATCTAAACTACTAGCAAACATTGTTCTTCATCAGGCAGCTGCCACTCCAAAAAGCCTGTGCAAGTGATTTTAGTAGTTTTCAGTGAAAATTCAAAACCAGACAATTTGTATAATCTCTTCTTACACCCAAGGTGGAAAACAGCAAAAAATTAGTGGAACAACCAATAAACCATGGTAGCTTCCAAAATAATCTCTCTTTCTCTAAACTGCTTGGTCTAGTACAGGTCTATTCTACTACAACCCACACAGCAAGAAAGGAAATCCTGAACAAGGTCTCCTTTCCAGACGCCCACTTTAACCCACACCAGGCTGTCAGTGTACTGAGCTAGATCACCTACCATGAGGATGCTCTGTGCGCAAAACACCAGGCAGAAGTTCAGTGCTTTATGTATACAATTTGACAGACAGTAAGACAGCTACACTACATCTTTCATAAAATTTATTTCTCCTCTGAGGAGATTTTTGGGCTTTTTTAAAATTATAAGAATTAAATAAAATACAAAATTATCTTTTGCAAACAAGTCAGTTGGAAAGATCTGAGGTAAACAAAAAATCATTTCTCTTAACTAAGCCTATAACCAAAGCAGCAATTAATGGTCTCTGCTTGAATCACTGTCTAGGGTAAGCACTCTGCCTTTCCTGCACAACTACTAAAAAATATGAAGAATTAATTCAAATCTATACTGAAACAAAAAAATATGAACTACTGTAAACCATACCCCGTACCTTCTTTTCTTAGTAGATATTTAAAGAGATTTCTGGTTAATACTTTCTAGGTATGTTTAAATTTACTTTTGTCTTTAAACAGTAAGTGAAAAAAAGAATAATCAATACATACAGCAGGATGCTGCTGTAATTCATGAATCAATTAAAAGACATAATAAAGATTCCTTCATAATTTGCAAAGTTAAATATATCAACCTTATAAAAAGAAATGCTTTTTCTTCCTGTTACCAAATCTCAAAAACAAAAAAAAGACTGCCTCCTTGAGAAAAGAATACATTTTATCAGACGCATACTTCATTGAGTGAAGTATTATACATTTTTTCTTCTGTTTCCACCTTAAAACAAAAAATTAATTTAAACAAAAAGTTATGCCAAAGATTCAACACAAACTAGAAGGAAAATGAGGACTCACTGCATCTGTAACAGCAAAATTGTTAGACTTTAAAGAAAAACTATTATCTTATAAAATTAGGCAGTACATTGCAGATGTTTCATCAAAGATCTTAAAAACTGATTCCATTTGTGTTACAGAGTTATACTTCATACAACTGAACGTGGTTTTACTGCTCAATAACAAAAATGAAGTATGTTGCCATAAGTAACATAGGAGAGAGATACAGAACTTTCATGGGAATGACAGTTATTAGGCATTCCACAGAATTAAAGCAAAATGATACAATGTGATTTGACTGACAGTCAACTACGAAAGAACCTTTTCTTCCATACACTTACAACTAAAACAACCCAGTTAGCTCAGAGGCAAAAGGTTGCTCAGAAATAAACCCTGCAAAGCATTAAAACCACCAAATGTTCAAATTTCAATGGACCTGCAGAAGGAGTGTCTCCCATGGCTCAGGACCCCTATTAAAAGCTCTGACTGAAACAGGGTCTTGTGACACTATCAACTGTGCAAAGTTTCACTATTGGTGGTCTATAGATGGGACTCCACCTGGAATGAAGGAATACATTTATCTACAGGCTGCCAGCAAACAGATATAGCTGTTCTCATGCTGATGTATAAACTAGACAATTATCATATTAAAAACACTAAACTGCAAATCAGATGAGAAATCACTGTAATTAATAAAGCATATACACAAATACCTATTTTTCATATAACTAGGCAGGCTAAAGGACCTGCGACAGTCATTGTTTTCCACGTTTTGATATGTGAAGTACAATAAAACTTCTGCATCTTTAAAAATAATAATAAAAAAAGACATTAACAAGGGTTTTATTTTTCATACTTACAGAATCTCCCGTCTTGGCTGACACAAAATGACTACTGAAATTGTTTTCCTGACAAAATCGCTGGTGCTTATCAACTTTCACTGCACGCATATGCTCCAAGTCAACTAAAAAGTTGAAGAAAGAAAAAATTACTAAAATGGAGCCCATTCAGTTAACTGTCTTAGAAATTATTCTTTGGAAACTCAACAGATGTATTCTTTTCCTTTACAGGTGTATGCAAATGCAGGTTTCTTTCTTCCTATAATCATTTGCCATAATAAAAATAACAAATTACATCAGGTTAATATTATTTGCAAAACTAAAATGAAACCACAAATAAAACTCCATGGTAAAATGCAACCAATTCTTTTCCAAAATAAAGGAGAAATTTATTACTGGATACACACGATTTGTGACAAAATTACTGATAACTACACACAGAAACTTGAGAACTAAATTTTGCCCATGCTGCTTGCAAGCTTGACAAGTATTGGAGGTTCCAGTGTCATCTAAAGCCTTAAAAAACAGAGTTGACTAAGCACATTTGAATCCACATATTTTTTCTAACTGAAAATGTAAGTAAGTTAAAAAGAACTTAGTTGCAGAACATGGTAGAACAAAAACATTCATTGCAATGAAAAATGAACAGAGTAAAAACACTGATTCTTCATTGTTCATGTACAAAGCTTTCAATTCCATAAAGGTACAGTTCAGAAGATTAAAAACAGTAAAATGCACATTTCAAGAGTCACGCACACTTTCATTTTTATCATTTTACAACTACTGGAAGCAGAGCAAAGCTTTCAAATAGCATTTCACATTGAAAAAGCACTGGTTGCTTTCAAAGCAAAATGGAAGCCTCGCAGAGGCTTTATTGTATACGTTCCAGTTTCTCCAAATCTGATCCTAAGGTAACTGGAAACCATATTGAACAGTTTCTCTTTTTTATTGCATTGCAGTTCCTATAAGGGTGTTGACTCAATGCCGCCAAATTATAAGGCAAATATATTCAGAAGGATTTAAGGACAACCAGGCTCTTTGAGTCAATACAGGAAAAAAAACTTAAACTGATTTCCTGAGGAAGGGACCCAACTGACTTGTAAAAACTTGTAAATTTGCAAATCTAGTAAGCCTGCATAATAGTGTCATTTGATTATCAGCTGAAAAAATGCTCTCCTACTACATAAAAGGCTTTATTTTAAAATGACATTGGAGGTCTTTAATTTGTAGGCTCTGGAGACTTTCTCTTGGAGATTTTTAGTCAAGCAGGGGATTCCTACACCCCATTTATACTGCTTACCTTGGTTAATGTGGAGGTTTTGCCACATATTACTGTTCCTAGCACATCAGTAAGGCCTTGTTTAAAAGAACAGGCCTAAAATCATCCAGTTGCCACAAGCATTAATTTGTGAAGGACTAAAATACTAGGCTATTAACACTAATGCTTCTAGCACAGTTTTTCATAATACTAAATGTAGAATATATAGTTTCAAAAGGAAGAACAAAAATATTTACTAAGATAAAGCCCAAAGTCAATACCAATATTGTTAAAAAATTGCTATTGACTTTGCAGTCTATGAAACAACTACTTCATTTTTTTCTCTGAAAAATAACTACCAGAAGAGAGCCTCTGTTGAAACACGTTTAAGAATAAAATAAAGCATGCTGCCTAAACCATATAATTATTATTTTTACTCTTCGCATATTAGCTTTAAGTGCCGCTTGAAAAACACAACAGTGAGATTACTCTTCTGGGAAAAATAAAAATATATTTTCTTTATTTTTATTTGATGAGCTCTTAAAGGAAACCTAACTCCACCTTCAAATTTCACTCACTGTATTTCTTTGACTATACCTGAACTCCAAAAACCTACACAAGATTACAATAAAAATAGATAGGTAGATAGCATTTACAGTCCTCTAAAATACCAGTCATACTTATGTAAGTAATATATATATGTTATATAAAAACAAACTCACAACTTACAGTCTGCCTCAAACTCTCTTTCCCAAGATGGAAAGAATTAGAGAGTAGAAGAACAGTTGATAAATTATATGAGTAAAATGTCACTGCCATATTGGAAATCATATCCTCAAATGCCTCCTAATTTTTATTTGAAGAAACATCAAGAATATTATATGGCTAGTGGAGCATACACTTTACTATAGTAGAAATACTAAAAGCACAATCTTAGAATCTAACAGACTTGGATGTGAAAATCGAGGTGAAATTATGTTTCCAAATTTTGTGTAATTCTCAGTTCACCTCCCCACTTAAAAAGTATTTTACCTTGTCCCTTCTGAATTATGGGCAGTCTGCTGTGAACTGTACAGTTACTGTTATGCTAGATAATTGCCAGGTAACTGTCCACATGCACACTCTCAGCCCACAGTAAATGCAAGGCAATTCATATTACATTAGCTCTCAATGAAAGAGGGCACAGTGTTAGTACAAGAAACGGGTTTCAAGTGTTAATAAATATTAACCTACATAAAATTGCAGTTTGCAGTCAATGAAAGATGACTATCCTGACTCATATTACTTTTCATTTCCCCAGGCTAAGGGCAAAGACATAGTTACTGAAGATCAGCTAAAATACAGTGAATAGATACCCTCCAGTTCCTTGGGGCTTTTTTTAAACATCTGATACTGGTCAGCTCGACAGGCAGAATTCTTAGCACACCAGGAGATATGTCTTGTCCAGCTTTTATTTAGACATCACGGCAAAAAGACTTTAAGGAGGGATTTGGAGGAGAAAAATTATTTTCTAAGAAGATGCTTATAAGGAATGCAGAGACTTTTTAGAAAGAAAACAAGCAGCTCGCCAATGCGAGCTCATATGATGAGCCAATTAACAGCAGGAATAGATATCTTGGGATGAACAATGATACCAGAATGCACTTAAGCCATGAAAAGTTGAAAGGCAGAGACAAATAAGTTTTGGATAGAATCAGATTCATAAATATGGCTTGATTTTACAAACCAGAAAAATGATCTTGCATAATACTCTAGATGGCTAGATAACATTGCACTGGCCAAGAAAAAGCAATTACTGAAATGAAGATGCAAAATAAGAACGTTTTAACTGCGGTAATGGTTATGAAAGGCCATATCTAACAAAGGTCTCAAAGAAAGAATCTGCAAGATTTGGACACACATCAAACACAAACATTTAAAGAAAGTCCCAAAGTGAAGTTTATGTGCCAGATGGTACAGTCATCCTTCTCATCTGAAGTGAATGAGAAAGACAACAGTGACAGGGGAAAATTAATAGCTCCATTTTTACCAAGCAGAACATAAACTGATGGCTAGAAATTCACAATAGGATGTCTGAAGGAGACAGGAGGATTTCAGTTTTTAAAGTGAGAAGAGATTTATTTGCAAACAGTGAATCTCTAAAGCACACAAATGTTACAAACCAGTACTTTGCTTAAGTGCTTGGATATAAACCCTGCTATCTACATTAATAAATTATGTTTTCTGATCACAAAAAGCTAAAGCAACCCCAAGATGTGCAAGTTCTACAGAAAGTGGCAACAGTAATTCTTTGATCTATCATTTGTAAAATTCTAAAGATCTTAAAAATGGGACTAATTGGCAGGAATAGTAGTTCAAGTAGTTATAGCGTCAAAGTAGTACATTACTAATTCCTTGACTACACAGGAACCACTTAGTACACTTGAATTAAATGGAATGCTTAAATAAACCACACAGAAACTGGAATCAGGGGAAGCAAGGGGACATCACGGGCAATGGAGGAGAGTGGAAGGACATCACAAGTAATGAGGGAGAAAGGGAGAAGTCACTGTTTTTCTGATTGACTTGAGGACAAAAAAAGGGGCTTATCAACCGCAGTCATTTTGAAGTCCCTTTCTAAAAAAAGGCGTCCACAATATGGGCTGCTGCAGTTTGCTCATTTTTATGCCCAAAATGCACACTAAAAAAAGTTTGTACAAGTACAAAAAAACCCATGGCTGCCATTTACTCTCAAAAAAATATCTCCACTGCTTTACTTTTTCGCTCCTGCGATTCTAACTAGCTAGTCAACAGCCCAACCTTTTGTTTCTCTGAAATAAAACTAAACATTTCAACCTAAACCCATTGAAACTAAACAACTCACCTTTAAGCCTGTCCAGTGTAAAGAGTCATTTCAACTAAAGCTAGCATGATAAATTGTTGCTCTATAACACATCTGTATGCATCTGTACGTACACATATCCCATAAAAATACTGTCACTATAAAAATATATCAGAAACTTCAGGAATTCAGACATCACTTTCACCAAGCCAAATGGATCCAAGTTAAAATCTTCCCCCAGAGATGAAACCAGCAAAGATCAGTGTCTGCTGCAGCAAAAGTAGGTAAGGATTACTAAACTACTTGCTTCTCATGAACTCTGGAGAGTTCAGTTTTGATTTGCAGGTGAGACTAAACAGAGACCTGCTATGGTAAAAAAAGAAAAAAATCAAATAGAATCTAGGAGAGAAGCATGGAACTCCAACAGAAATCCCAGGGATACTCCCTTTAAGGCATTCCTGACGACATGAGAAGAAAAACAGGTAAGAACAACACGGCAGAATTTAGGTAAGAGAAAAATATTTAGAAACCATCATGATCACTTCTGTGGAGAGCAAAAGACATTTCAAAGAAGCAAGGACTAAACAGTAGTTTTAAGCTAGGAACAGAGAGAACTGATTAGGTCACATCTTCAGATACAAATGACATTTTCATTACCCTTTGAATTGCTGCTATACATCACTTATTTGCAGTGAAAAGCCGATAGTGCTAACTCTAAACAGAAACGGAAACCTTACTTTAAATGACTGTCTGCAAGGCTAGGCATCAAATGATAGAAAAATTCTGAGCAAACACTTGAGGGTATAATGGCTCAAAGTCAAAACTCTATATAACTTTACCTGAGAAATTAAGTCACTGAAAGTTTATTGGGTAGTCGCAAAGAACACAAAAAAAAGATGAAACACAAATGGGCGCTTTACAATCTACCCACACACAGTCACTCATCAGCGACTCAGTCTTGATTGAATAATAATTCTACTTTTGACTTTAGACTCTGGAGCCACTAATGGTAAATAAATTAATGCCATAATTGGTTTTTTTATATCATTTAGATATAAATTCCATAAGATACAAAAAAAGGCCTGAAACAAGCCAAATAGCACCACCATGCAGGGACAAATGACACTTTCCATTCCATTACACCATGTACTTGTGGAAAACCAATAGTTAAGTATCTTCAATACTACTTTAGCTCACCTGCTTCACCAAAACGAACTAGAATAAATACAATTTGCTCACCAGAGTTTGCTTCAAGGAATAAAGTGCAATATCAAATCCCACAGCTGTACTGTCTTTAAATTAGGGCAATAATAAAATACATGTAACAATTTATCAGAGTAATACAACTCACAGAAACAAAGCCAGTATTTTAAAATATATTTCACCAGTTAGAATAATGACTAATGTTCTGGGCTTACAATCTTTCAAAATACCAAAAATGTAATAGTATATTTTGATTTAAATAGTATCACACAGGCAAATAACTGCACATACTCTAAAAAGACAACAGAACATAATTTATGCAGAATGTAAAGGCTGCTACTCATGCTATTTATCTCCCTTTCCCACAGGGCTGCCAGTCTCTTTCATAACATCACTAGAGAAGAACTCCATGTAAAAGCACAGGATTTTGTAAAATCTGGGAACATCCAGTTTGCATGAATCTTCCTTTCAGGTAATTGTGAAAGAAACACAAATATACAACTTATACAGGTGCTTCCAAGCAGCTGAAAAAATAGCGACAGTACTTGTTCAGAACAGCATAAACAGCTGAGTAGCATGCATAATGCGTGTTAAGCAAGTGTGACTGTTTAATAGTTTGTTGGCATTTCTCCTGGATCATTAGATTACACTTGTAAACTATAAAGCACTATACAGTCATTTTAGATTATTACATACCAGTGATAACTAACCCAACCACTTTCTAAACGGCATGTATGAAAAGAAACATGAAAGAGTTCAGAGAATCTCAGTAAAGGGATACCCCTCTGCCCAAATCTGATCACCTCACTTTCAAGCCTTGCAATTTCAGCCACTGTGAAAGACTGTTACAAAGGGGCAGTTCTGCTGTTTAAGCTCAACTTTTTCTTTTTATTGATAATACCAGTATTTTCCATTAAAAATTTTATTAACACATATATTTACCACTATCAAGCTTTGTTTTTATCATGCATATCATAAGTATTTCATACCTTAATATAATTAAGGGTAGTTTTAAATTTACGAGTAAACATCTGTGTTAATCTATAGTATCACACAAAAAAATATTCTTTTATAGTATGCTGTGAAAAATGAAATATAAATCTTTCTGCAAAGTATTTGCAGCTGTTCACACAAGGTATAAAATTACATAATGTTTAAATAATGAGCTATCACGATTAGCCCACACAGACATGACAAGTAAAATGCTTTAATAATTTATTAATTTGATTTACGTGTGCTTAAAATTATGTACATATTTTTCTCTTCTTGAAAATACTCCAGGGTCATAAAAAAAGGGGGTTGTATATGATGATCTCTTTTTCACCCTATTTTTTTGGTATAATTTCTTAAGAACAAACCTAGCTTGAGCACCTGAAAATCTAACAGACTGAAGACGACGATCCTGTTACACAGGATTATCCTCATGCAGCACATGCTGCTCAACAAATCAGCTTAATTTCAGAGTGTGAAGGTTCTATTTCTCCCATGCATGAGCAAAGTGCACAAAAAAGGGAACTGAAGTGAGATTTCTCCAAGATGCGCAAAAAAACCACCAGAAATCATGATGAACACTGGGAACAGCATTCTGGGCAAAAGGATTTACTGCCCAGTTTATCAGACCTCTGCCCCAAAGCACCTCAGCGGAGAACAGTTTAGCAGGTCCCACCACTCTGGCTAGAAGGAAGCCCTCTCAGGTCTCTTGTGCCATAATCAACCACTTCTAATTCTGCCATCACTCCAAAAAAAATAGGAAAAAAAACCCCAACCCAACAACCCAGGCAATGAAAAAACCTCTCTAGCTTTTTATAGCTCAGCTTAGCGGTAACCCACTGCTTTCCCACTAAAAAGATGAAACTATTTCATTTTGAATAGAATATTTGACCGGATTACTTAGAAGTTCAAGCATGTGCACTTTCATTTTCTAATTAGAGAGAAAAAGTCTTTCTGTGTTAATAAAGTCATCTGATAGAACAAATATCTGTTGTTCTTAATAATTATATAATGTAACAACATAACTGTAAACAGAATTATGCAGAAGTAATAATAAATTAATTTGACAGCAACTGCACCAAATCTGCAGTACTATTGAATTTTGTGTCTGATCTTGCTTTTTAAAAATCATCTCTGATTTGGTACTTTTCAATTACTACAGCACGTACTTCTCAAATATTCAAACTGGAATGTCTGAGTGCTAACTGCAGCTTTTTATAGCTAAATTTTTATGAATGCTTTCGATCTTTTTTCTCACACTAAAATTGTGTAACTGCCAAGAGAAGAAAACTCTTCCATGGAAGTCCTGAAAACTATGCCACTACCCTGATTTAAGGAAGCTCAAAACAAAATATAAATATAGTTCCAGTACAGACTTTCTCAGTAATTTTTTTAGGTTATCAAGAAAACATCTAGAGTGTTGATCTGGTTATACTCATGTCAGACAAACTACATGTCACATTAACTACCTCCAGGAAGTTATTCCAAACACAAAATAAACTGTTTATGCCGCTTCTCAGATAGATAGCATGACAGATTGTTATTAATTGAAGACAGATGAAATACATTAATTTAATTGCAAGCATGTGTTTACTTTCTCACTGTCATGTACACTCTACTGCTGATGCTTCCTATGAGGACACAGAAACAAATCAAATGCTGTATTAGAAAAGCTGCTAAGGCACAATAATAATAGTTGGTGCTGTACTTCATTACTTAAAAAGCTACACTTAACATTTCCAGCTACAATAGGAAATTACTGGGTTTAGAAAGCGAAAAAAAATGATAGCTTAAAAACTCTTATAACTTACACAAAATATTGTAACATCTCCTCCTCTAAAAAAAAAAAAAATAGAACTAACAGTAATTGTTTCTCAATCATTAAAAGTACAACTCTGTAAATGTCAAATCTATTATCTGAGCTCCTTCTAAACCTAAATACAAATTCCTACAGCCGTAAGACAAGAAAATGTATGCCTAATATGGGAAAGGAAAGATGAGCAATTTCCTAGGTCTCCAGTTAAAACAGAAAGGCATCTTGCCTGTGAAGTGAGGCTTGCCTGGTTTTATTCATAACTCTTATGAGTCTCCACTTATTTGTACAAAGCCAACATGGAACTCTCTTTCCTCTCAAAGAATGACATTTGAAGACAAAATCTGTGATGAGTTTCTTAGAATACAGGTACGTCACAAAATAAAAATCAAGTTAATAATAATATTTTGTTCTAAGATAGGAAATAATCAGAAAGAATGCAGTTTAGCATGAAAAGTTCTCTTTGATTTGTATTTATGGAAGTAGCTACAGTTTTTATATTAAGTTTCCTGCATAAAAACATCCCATATTAAACAAGACTTTCAAATACTGTTAATGAATTACAGCATTTTTAATAAAGCTATAAAACCAGTATTTCTTCTGTATCTTAAGTTAATGAGGTTAACATTGCCAAGATTTAAAACAGGTTTCAACAAAAACCAAGAAAAGCAGCCAGAAGCAAACATCTCAGTCTCAGCACACCAAGTGCAGCTAACTATAGAGGACACGACGTGACAGGATTCTCACCTAGTAACAAGCATGTATAGTGTTTTGGCAGATGACAGGTCGTTTTTAAGAAGATATGTTAACCTTTGCAAATACAAACAGCAGGCATCTTTTCATACCAGACTGAAATTTCTGATGAAGGAAAAAAATAATACACCCAAGTTTCTTTTCAAAACTAAGATGACAGATGACTGGTTTACACAGCTTGAACAGACAGCTAAAGTAAAAATAAAACTATATTTTTTTCTCAGTTAGACATTTCCCATTTTCATTTTTTATTAAATTATTGGCAGAAATTCTTGCAACCAGTTATTATTTGACTGAACGGACTAATATTACACTGATTGTTACAGTCTGATCCCTTGTGTTAGGTACCTATACTCCTTACCCCTGCCCCTAATGCAGAGATGTTTGGAAACAAGTGCACAAAAAAGATGGTATTACACACAACTGGGTCACCTCATAGTGTTATTTTAGGATTAAAACATAATTGCAACAACTATTTATTTTATTTTTTCTTCTTTTTAGAAGGGTATCATAAGGACAATGAAAGTAAGAGAGAAGAAAGACTGTCATCTCCCCACTCCGCAACTCAAGTGACTAAGCACACTGAAGATACATCTAGGCGGCAGACAGTGGCATAGCAGAGATGACCAAATTAACTTGAAAAGCATCAATCTGGCACATGGAGTTTTGATGTGGCAGCACAGACCCCTGTGCAGAAGATTTTACCATATACCTCTGTTTACTGTCTGCAGTGTACAGACCTAAATAAACAAGCCCTTAGAGTAAGCTTAACAAATTAAGTGGGGATGTGAATGAAAGAACACTAAACCCTTTTGCACATACTGGTATGGAGAATGGACAGCCCAGCTTCAGGGAACTAACACCACTCTCTCAAAAATATAATCATCTCACAGGACTTTAATGCTCTCCGATTTCACACCCTTCGTTAATTGGTTCTTACTTTCCACAGAGAACTGTATCATAAGATTACAAGCTCCTCCTGGAAGGAAGACAGCTCGTTCACTGCTGCTTTTTATCCAGTCAGAACCTTACACAGCCCTTACTGCCAGTTTATAACCACTTTGCAATTACTAACAGATCATTTGCTGACTCCCTTCCCAGTAAATTAGGCAAATGCTATTCTTATTTTTATAAAGGGAAAATTGAAACATTAATGAAAAGATAAATTAAGCTTTGTCTCAGATCACATGAAGTTTCACTGAACCATCAACTGATTACTTTGTGCATTAAATCCTCTTTCACCTTCTTTAACACTTGTGTTCAGGCTTCCTAACCTTTGTGCCAATGAGAAATTTGACAGCAATTAGTTTCACTTCCTTATTAAGTTAAAGCTGTTAATTTGGGCTCAAACATCTTTATTAATAGCTGCCTCCTGGAGACAAGGAGAAATGAGAAAATGGCTGAGACACAAGAATTAGATTTTTCTTGCTATAACCATTCAATTATAAAAATCACTGGGCAGTCACAGTGAACATAGTTGAAGGTTTTCAACGAATGACATTGAGAAAGCAAACCAAAAACAAACAAAAAAAGTTTCTACAACTAATAAGCATAACATTTCACTTTTTGGACCCAGCATCCTTCACAAACACAATAATTAAACATATACATTGATAAAAAAATAAGCCTCATCTTCTAATTGCAAATATTTTAGCAACAGTAACAAGACAAAAATTATACCATTTAAAACCTGTATTTTCTCTCACTAATATTATCCTTTACAGCGAAACACATGAGAAACACAGAATCACTTGATTTGTAATTTTGTAAGAATATTTTTAACAGCACTGTGACATAATACATCATTTAAAACATTCATATGAACTCATTTGGACAAATTATCTTCTATGAGCCTAATTTTAAAAAATATATTTCCTTTCCAATTACAGATTACCATTTTTGATAGGAGTTTCCAAGCTTCGCTATACTGAACTTTAGCGACTGCCCAAGTGCTCTGAAACATGACTTGCTGACAGAAAAATAGCAACAGACCCTTCTTTGATTCAACATGAAACAATTATCAGGATTACTGAAACTTTTTTCAAACTGCTTAAACTGATTTAGCTGAGCTACCACTGACAAATTGCTGGACCCTCAATAGCTTTCTCACAAAGTAATTTCCTTCCTTGCAATATTAAATCTACAGATTTAGGACAGAGGTTAAAAAAGTATAAAATAAAACTCTAAATTTCCCACTAATCTGACTAGGTATCCTTTGGTTTGGTTTAATTTAATAATTTCACAAACTGAAGAGTGTATATACAATATTACAGTACCGTGATTAGTGAAATTCAAAGTTGAGTAAGTATTTTTAAAAGTTCTTTAATACCTTAGTGAAGACAAAAAACTGTAATGTACTAAACATTCAGAAGATGGTGCTAGTCCAATATATCTGCAAGCCATGGAGAGGTCAGCTTTTCTACCCTCTCAAATATTTTCTCTAATTTGATGTATCTAATACATCATCACTGGTTTTATCAATCCCAGGACAAAGTACAATTATCTTCAGTTAAATAATAAGAACACTACTAAATTATTTAACATTCTAAAATCCACAAAGATTTTGTGGATTGACTGCCATAAAATATGAAGCTCACTACAATTTCATAAACTCAAGGTCTTGGGATCTTAATGTAAACTCATACAACATGTCCTAGATCCTACTTCCAGCCACTCACATCTGTCTCCTTCTGCAGCCAACAGCAAAAGTTTCCAGCCCCAGTCTCAAGAACTATCAATACCAGCACCAAAACTTAGAAAATCTCACCATCCTGTCCCACTCCTGGTTATTCATTCCCACCCTCATGCCACAGCACACCATTCTCTCCTCACCTACTTAGGAGGCCATGCAACTCATATGAGCTTATGAGGCTCAGTGAGCTGATCTATGTTAAAAATAGCCATTTCTTTTTGCAATGTTCTGTTTAACCCGAGTTACAGATCCGATTTCCCATGGGGCAGCAGCGCTAACTTCAAGCTGCAAACCGGCATCACCGCAAAACCAACCGATGGTGGAACCGCAGCCTCCATCATCTCGGAAGGGCTGAATTGCCTATCAGCAATCAAAAGCACAGGCAAATTAACAAAGTTTAACTCACTATTACTTGTGAAATTTTTCATATTATTAAAAGCAGATATCTCCTTATAAACAGATTAGATGCAGTCATTAGAGGCAGAACATGAAGCAAAACCCACCTACCTTGCCCCCACCAAACACCCACAAAATGTTAGACACATTTGAGTTCTGCCTATAATTCAAACATTCTACAGTGCCTTGCAAGCTAGGTACAGCTATACAAGTAATTTCTTCCAAAAATAGTAAATCCAGACATACTATAACATCAAACAAAAAGATTTATCCTTACATAGCAGTTCCTAAAACAGTGTTCTAAAAAGAATACTGCTTTAGTGTAGCATAGAAAGGTATCTCAAAGTAATATATGTCATGAAGCTATTAATTAACAATTAATACAGAACTTCTTCCTATAAAATGCATTTACCTAATAAATAACAATCCTCACAGGACCCACTCCAGCATTCTTGATGGCTGCTGCTGCATCTATTTACACAGACCATTTCCACAGGTACACTTTTGTTGACTTCACGCCAAACAGCTATGTTAAAAACTGGCTGTCTTCTCAAGTGCAATGCCTTTATCCAACACTCTGAATTACTCGCTTCTGACAGAGCCAGCCCAGGTCAGTTGCAGGGCCCTTCCATGCCTGATTCCACTGTTGCTTCCAGCAGATGTAATAAAGAGTTGGAGACACTTCGTGCTTCTCCTACATACCCCTCTGGGAGCTCCTTCACAACAAAAATTATAAATGAACATGAAATCATTCACTAGGTTATAAAAAGAAGCTTTAAATGCTCGAAGATGAGGCCAAGTCAGTATTATTGTTATTACAATAAACCTCCAGCATTAAGCAATTTTAAACATCAGTTCTTCTTCCAATTTCTTTTTTCAGTGTGGAGGCAAGATTGGCACATATCTGAGTGAAATTACTCAGTTACTAGGCAATTTATTACTGCTTAACTGTTCCATGTGTATCAAATCCTGTTTGACAGCAGCCCAGTTTTTCTTCCATTTGGAAGCTTTTGTAACTAATTATTACCAAGCCAAACTGTTCTCAACTGACAGCTAAAAAAATTAATAGTACAACTCAACTTTATATTACTTTGTATAACAAAAAAGATTGCTTATTAAAGACATATACTTTGATTAGCTATAAAAGGAGAAATAAAACCCAAACATACTCAGACTGCTGATAGAATTGTCAGCTATTGCTTTAATTGAGCCACAGCATTTCAAAGACCACAAAGAATTGAATTCAAACTATTTATATTTAAACAATATGATTATTTCAAAACAGACAGTAGCAGTGGGGCTGCACAAACCTCTTTCACGTTTCTCAGTTCACATATTTCATTATCACTAAGTAGTCACAAAGACAAAAAAAAACCCTGAATTTTAATAAATACATCACTCACTGGTTCATTATTGTACTGAAGAACTGTGCTTGTCTTCAAGTAGAATTGGCATATAGTTTGTTTCTTCTGAACATAAGTTTATATCATGATGCGAACACTTCAGTCCAAACTTCATTTACTTAATAAAAGGCTGTAATTGATTCAGATTCTGAGGAAAAGCTACAAAAGCTCTTCTACAATATTTATATCTACTGTTTTTCCAAACAACTTGAAGACATCAAATAGTGGACATACTAAGACAGACTATACTAATATTGCAACTTTACAGTATTGCAACAGTCTCAGGTGAGAAGGAGAACCAACTCATCAGGCTAGCTACAAGGGACTGAATAAAAATCATTAACATTTTATCCAAGACTTAAAATGGTACATAACACACAAAGGACTCAAAGGAATAAGAAAAGTATTTTGTACACTATTTGGTTTTTACAGAGCAAACAAAGCAGGGTCCATACTCTTCTCAAAGT
The DNA here is from genome assembly GCA_025447955.1 of Psilopsiagon aurifrons. Classification (NCBI taxonomy): domain Eukaryota; kingdom Metazoa; phylum Chordata; class Aves; order Psittaciformes; family Psittacidae; genus Psilopsiagon; species Psilopsiagon aurifrons. Next base: position 14,261 of record JAOEHY010035055.1, on the reverse strand, counting down.
TAACGTGGCCAGCTGGCTATGCAGAGCAATCCAATTCCCTCCTGTTGTATCTCTCTCACACACAGACCACAAAAAAGAAAAAAAGAGAAAAATGAAAGAAAACAGAAAAGAACAATAAAAAACCTCACATAAAAAGAAACTTTTATCAGGAAAGTTGATGGTTCAGTGGAAGGGCTGCCCTGAAATTCAAGTTAGAAAAGTGGTAGTTTTATTAGCAGCTTAAGCTACCAAAACTGCAGTTCTAATGGATGGTCCTGGCTTTCCCTATGCTTCCAAACCTTCGCATGTGATGGCATCACTGCAGAATAAACGGAATCCACAAGTTCTTTCACACAAGAACCCCTCCCATTGTTCTCTTCACTTCAGGCTGGATCACTGAACTGAACCAACTCTCTGTGCATCACTACCAGGACTAAACTGCTATCATTTGACAAAAGTGAAACTGGGTTAAGTCAACTGCAAAACCACCTTCTCAGATTGGGCTGAGTGTTGGGAATACAACACACAACAGCTGAATTTAAACACATGTATGCTCTCCTAATAATTTATTTCAGGATTCAATTCAATTTGAAAATATTAAGAAAGTTAAGGTTCAACTGGGCCTTCTTTTTGTAAACTTCTTAACACTGTTTTTTCTAAAGCTTCTTAAAACCAAAGATGATTTTAATAGCTTCTGCTTCTTTCAGTTTTTACTGAAGTTCAAGAAACCAGCTACATCTATCTTACAGCAGAATTTAGATGCTGAAAGTGTATTCTCCCAAATCACTTGGTCAGTAATGACCTCACACAGTTAAACAAGCCCAGTCTACTTTTTATAGTTAGGAGTCCTCAAGGATAAGCACCACTTCCTTTGCTAGGTTTGAAAAGGAAGAGAATACAAGCGTAGAATTTAACGAGTCCCTTGTAAATAGCCCCAAGATATCATATACCAAAATTTTAGCATGGCCCTGATGATGACCTAGATTCTTTGTGACTTAGAGCACTCCTTGTCTTCTAAGATACATTAAGAAGGAGTGGAGTTTTCACAGGCATAATTTCCATGCGCGAAGTTTTCAGGCTTAGCATAGCAAAAAGACTTCAGTTAACAGTTAAACATTTGTTCCTTCTGAAAAACTGTGTCACTCTCATGCTTCCACTTAAAACATGTTGTTTAGTATATTTTTATAAACATATTAGATTTTTAGAACTTTTCAGCAAAACCAAACTTCTTTAACACAGTCTAGGCAAGAAATGTTTTGTTCGCTGTTCAGGGGTTTTTTTGAGGGTGGAATGGGAGAGCAGGAGTTGTAACAGCTCAAAATCAGGAATTTGGGGTTTTTTTTAATCTGATATTTGAAGGTCTGGTATAACCCATGCCAGTAACCTGCCACAAGGAGCAGCCAACAGCAGGTATTGAGGCAAGAAAATAAACTGTACAACTACAGTGGTCCCGCTTGATACACACCTCACTCTCAGGCAATCCGAGTTCCTCAGCCTGACACTCCAGATTGCTAAGAATACAGCCGAAACATTTTACAGCCACTGGTGGACCAGACCTTCACAAGTCTCGGCAGTTCCCTTCTGAACCCATGTGCACTTTCGGCTTCGACAACAGTCGGTAAATGACTTCCACAATTTCATTTTCCACATCATGAAAAAATCATTTCATCTATTTTAACCATACTGCTTAATAAAAAGGCATGGGATTTTTTGGGGCTTGTATTGAAAAGATGCTATATAATTGTTCTCTAGTCTCTTCTCACGGTTTTATAAATCTGCTTGTCCTTTCCTTACTGCTAAGGAACTAGATCCATTTCATCCCTCTTCATACAAAAGCTTCTTTTAATCCTCTGGTCATTAATGGTCTCTTGCATACACTGCCTAGACTGGGACCACCGAAATTTTTCCCAATTCTTGAGGACAATTCTATGAATTACACCCTAAATTCTAATCCCAGCACAGACAGTCCTGCGAGAACTTTCTAGTTTCACTCAGGGACACTCACTGTAACAGAAGGAAATAACTCACTTGGAATTTTGTTTGTCCCAACTGTTTCTTCTTTTCCTTTCAGAAGTGATAGCAGGAAATTTTTAGGGAATTTTAACTAACCAATGCAAAAATGAGACATTGTCCTGGGTTCAGCAGTAGCAGTCATTTTTCTCCTTCTTAGTATCAGGTGCAGCGCTGTGTTTTTGACTTTTGCCCTGGGAACAGCACTTATAACCCCGATGTTTTTAGCTGCTGCTCAGTAATGTTTACTCTGACCAAGGACTTTCTGAGTTTCATGCTCTGCCAGGGAGGACGGGAAGCTGGGAGGAAGCAGAGACAGGACACCTGACCCAAACTGACCAAAGAGGTATTCCATACCACAGCACATCATGCCCACTATATAAACTGAGGGCAGTTATCCGGAAGGGTTAGATCACTGCTCAGTTGGGCTGGGTATCAGTCAGCGGGTGGTGAGCTTTCCTTGTTACTTCCCTTATCTTTATTATCATTCGTGGCAGCAACAGTGGTTTGTGTTACACCTTAGTTACTGGGGTGTTCTTATCTCATCCCGTGAGAGTTACATTCTTTCGATTCTCCTCCCCATCCCTCCGGGAGCAGGGAGGGGGGAAGGAAAGGGGGGCAGTGAGCGAATGGCTGCGTGGTACTGAGTTACCAGCTGGGATTAAGCTACGACAGACATACACAAAACTGGAAGTGATTAACAAGTTTTTTCATTCTTGCTTTTTAATAATATGTAGTTAAACATATTTAGACATGTAAGCAGAAAACAATTACAAAATAAAAGAATTGCCACCCTACTCTTCTTCACTAGCTGCACATGCAAAAAAAACATGGGAATATTGCAAAAAATAGATGTGTCAAATGGTAGCCATACCAAACTTTCAGACTCCCCAGAATTAGGCTGCACACTGCAGACTCCATTCTGGGGGGCAAAAGCAACACTGGAAGTGCAATACAAGTGTGGAAACCCCAACACAGCAGTCAGAAGTGTAACAAGCAAAAAATACCAAGACAGACCATTTTAGTAGTAGCACCAGTGAACACGGGCCGTAATTTGCTAGGATTAAAATATTACAGATACCTCAACAACAAATTAGAAAGAAAGAATACAGCTTTCAAGTAACTTCAAAAGCATTTATGATCATTGTCATTCTGCTGCTCCACATAAAGTTAAGAGACAATTAGTGTGGCTCAGGGGACATCTCATTTTAGTGTATCAACACAAGTTAGCATTCAAAGCTCATTCACTCACATACACACAAGAGGTTATATCTGCATGCCACATGTAGCTCAGGTCTGTGCTACAGCCATGTATCTTCCAGGTTTCCAAACTGTACAAAGACAATCCCACATCCAGATATGTGATCTGAATACTTGTGTACACTGACACAGTAAGCTTTAAGCTAAGCGAACCTACTGTCCCCTGCAACCAGGTAATGTGGTAAGGCAGGTCACGCCTATTTACAGAATGTAGAATAAACAAGAAACAGTCCAAATCTTTCATCTTCCTTTTAAATCTTAACATCTGATAAATTACCTGCATGTTTCTGTCCAAGTGATTAGTCAGATTACGAAACTCAGACTCAAAAATAAAATCCTCAAAATGCTTAAGTCATGAGCAGCACTATGATGCCTGCAAATTAGGGCGCAAGGGAAGTATTATCCTTTTACATTCAGTCTTGGTATTTGGGAATTTCAATGAACAAGATCCCTCATTAGAATCAGATGGGGACAGATGTACCTACATGGTGGGTGGGCACAGAGGGATATCAGCCCCTCCAACCTCTCTAATGAGCAATTTCCCCCGACTCAAAGGGAAATTTCATAAAAAGTTAAAGAGAGATGGCAAGTTGCCTTCTATTACCACTGGCCTAACTGCTAGGGCTGCTGCTTCTATAAAATACAGGGTTTTTTTCAAAGAAAATTATTGTTAAAACCATTTGGCTGAAAGTGAAGAGCTATTCAAAAGTACAGTCAAACTGGCAGCTTGCTCTTAAAATTCCCCCCACCACTTTTATAAGTATCGTTTTGCTTGTGGCTTTTAACAGCTGTTCACACACGCCTAAGCTAGATGTGAACTTTTATTTTCCCAAAACTAAACGGGAAGCATTAAACAGCATCTGATTTAATCTTTTTTTTAATTAAAAGTGGAGGTTAAAAGGACCGTGGAAATGCATGATGCAGCTGTGCTGATGCTAGGGAAAAGAATTCCAGAACAAGAAGTGAGGTAGAGTAAACACACAAAGCAAGTTTCACAAAACTAAGTGCACACCACACTCACATAATTTTATTAGCTAATGGGATGTTAACTCCATGCTTCTTCAGAAATGTTTTCCAAACTAAATTAAATTGTGCAAATATAATAGAATTTGGCTATTATGCTCTTCCCTCAAAGCAATCCTATAATTAATTCCAGAATGAAGTGGCTTCCTAGGTTCCAATATTACTCCTAAATACATATAGGAATGCATAAAACACAGACAACTCAGAACTGGCTCACTAGTATTGTCATATATTTACTGGTTTGGATCTCAAAAGAATTTAACTTCCCCTGCATTTAGATGCCTTCTTGGAATAATTAAACATTTGGAGTCAGTTTTGCAACAGTAGTGAGACACTTCAAGAGGCAGGCAGGCACTCCTAGGGAGACTTTTCAAAGTACCAAATCAACTACTGGGCAACCAGGCAATGCTTTAACCACATCTGAAAAATCCCATCAGACAGCAGTCTACATTTTTAAGCACCGGCATACTCACAAAAATTCTGCCCTCTTGGCCTAAAGACTTAATGCACAGCACTAGATCCTAAATTCAAACAAACAAACAAAAAACCCACAGAAAGAAAAGAGAATTAAAATGCCACATTTTATTTCTACCTGTACCCCTTAAGTATAAAAGCACACAATGACAATGTAATAATTCTAGATATCACCACATATTTAAAGGGTCTTTTCTACTAAAACTCATAGGAAAAACATAAAAGTATTTTTAAGGCAGAAAATTCAGAGGATTATGAAGGAAATGCCACATTAATCCACATGGATTATATACCCTGTAGTCTGTAACAGCTCCAAAAGAAATCTTTTCCAGTGCACTGGTACAGTCTACTATTTAAACCAAAAGACTTTAGTAGTTCATCCATCAAGTTTACTCTGTCAAAGAACCTGCTAGAATTTTTAGCAGATGTCTAATAGACTAAAAAAGCATGTAAACTAACCCACATTTCTCAATACGAAACAGAAAATGAACAACATTAACAGCATTCCCTTTGCACCAAGCACAAGGGACTAGGTGTAAAGAGAATGGAGAGGATAAAAAGTGCAAGAGACATATGTAATCCAGTCTGGACAGCAGAGCCTACAGGGGGAAGCAGGTGGAAAATTTTACCGATGCAGTCATTTGCTAGCCTCCCTTGTCCACCCACATACAAGAGATTCAAGGATGAGAAATAAAGCATTCGTAACAAGTATGAAAATCTGAGCTATTCAAACCAGGAATCCAGAATGTTCTAGTCAGGTCCAATAAAAAACACTACAACCTGGACCCCTGCCTAGGGCTCCTCTGGGACATAACTTGATATTGTCTTTGATGAAATAAAGCCTTGATTTCTGATTCTTGCTGAATCCAAGGCAGAGTTTAACAAATGAAACCCAGGTCACAAGTAAAACACTTTATGCAGGTGCATACAAAATACATTTGCACACTTTAACACATCAAACATAACAAATAAATTTTACCACAAGTAAACACACTGACAAAGCAAATGCAACATTAACATTTCTGAACCTTCTACAAACAAAACCATGCTTTAACAACTGAGATTAATATACTGTATGTCACTGATAGACAAAATGATTCATAGCACACTAATTAATAAAACATGTTTCATATTAGAGCAGAAAGAAAATTCAACTTCCATAACTATGAAGTGGTTATAAGCCACTTTTTTGTTTAGTTGCCTAATAAGGCTTCTCTCAGCAATACAAACATATATAAATCAATTAGAAAAGTATCACCCAATGAAAATACAAAAGGAACTATCAATGACCAACACACACTTGGCAGAAATACAGTTCCTTAATTTTCCACAAGCTGGCTGGGGGTGCTGAGGGGGGGAAAGGCCAAGCAACCATAGAAGTGGATACACACTACAAAGACCGCAGAGATGCACCCAACTCTGTAAAACACTCAAAAATGGATGGCATGGAAACAGAAAATGTTTTGTTCCCATACGATATTTCTCTGCCCAAAGGACACCAGAATCCTCTTTTCTTTTCCTACAAAAGCATGTGGTTATTTACCTATAAAGGCACAACACAGTGAAACTAATCGAATGTAAATCAAATGTAACCATTTTCATCAATAAAGCACCACTATTTGCTCAGGATAAGGAAAGTGGGTTTACTCCATATTTGTTCTGAGTTCTCTTTGCACCTTGGTTTCCTAACCTCTGTCTTTATTGAGAGATTGACTTTGTCTCCTAACGGCAAGCAGGGTTTGGGATGTTAGTAGGGTCTGAGCTGCTTGAAAAACTGATAGCCTTTAACAATGGCCTCTTCAAGTTCAGTCTGAATTACTGAACCAGAAGCAAGAGTTACAGATGTTATGATCTGTCCTGTTCAGCTGTTCAGCTCATGTCTGATTATAAAGCAGGGCTTGTGGCTAAAATTCCCAAAACAAATCTTGATTGCACTGACATCAGAGGCAAAACAGTACAGTGAACCTAGACACTCAGTTTTAAATTAATGATTTTTCAGTTCCCTCTCAAAACAGATCAAGAATATCCTAAAGCTTACCTTCATGTACCTGCCAATATGATAAAAATGTAAGGTACTAAGAGTAAACATCACAATTAATCATTCTATCATCTTTTACGTCAAAACTAACAGATTAGGGGAGTTAACAGTTGTTTTAGTGACTGTTAAAGAGCCAAACAGCAGATATGTAAGCATGCTTCAATTTTAAAGAAACCACATACAAGACATTTTTCTGTTTATTTTGCTCTCTAGTGACCTTTTCCCATTATTATTAGTTCATTGGTATGCTCTAAGTTTAAACATATGAAGGAAACTTCAGTGTGCTTTCATTGCTTTTGAAAGCCAGTGAGTCCACTTGGAACAAGTCAAGATAAGTGTATACTGTGGGACTGTGATGTTGCTATAGTACTTACCCTTCCACGAATAGTAATTACCCTAGCAAGTGTGTAAAGCAGACAGGCCCAGTTGCATAAGGCTCAATGCAAGTTTTATGAACTGCAGAAAAGCATGGGGGGGGGGAACAACATGTTTCACACTTTTATTGTAAAGAACATGAGAATCTCAAAGAAACTGCCAGAACAGATGTTCATAAATTGGGCCCTTAATCTGCAGCACTTTCCAGGTTTTAAGCTATATCCACTGGTCTGTAGAACATATACCTCTCTTTTTAATATAATTCTTCTGTTTAGTTTTTTTAATAAATAAGTTTATGACTTTAGTAGTGTTGCCAGCTGTTCAATTTTGATTTATTGTCAGAGTCTGCTTTAATATATAGTGGCTTTTGTGGCTTACCCATATAGATTACATTTTAAGCTTCAAGATATCACTGTAAAGCAGCTGGAAAAAGTACTGGCTGTGCTCAGAAACCAGCATTATTGCCCTAGTGATCAACCACTTAAACATGCAACTACACCAGTAACTATTCTCTAGAAACCTTTTGGATACACCATTCCCTAAATAAAACTGCAAAACTTACGGTGTAAGAGGAGGTCATCTTAACATACATTCTTCAAAATTCCAGCCCAAGAAAATTGTTAATTATTAAACTGGCGAGGTATTAGCTGCCAATAGAGATCTCTACAAAGATTATTCTTTATTCTTTCATTACATTTTATTTACTTCTACTGTGTAGCTTGAGACAACTTCAAAAATAAAAACCTGTCACATTCACAGAAAAACACCCAAAACAAACATGTAAGTTCAAATATTATTAAGTTCAGACATTTTCAGTAATACCTCCTGATAGACATCAGTAGTGTTGCAGCAAGTTACAGTCACTGTCGCAAGAAGTTACTGTGGCATGACAAGAAGTAATGAATGCACTAAATAACTTCTAGGAAAACCCAGAAACTTTCTAGCCTACAAAGAACTCTCAGAAAAAACTGACCTATAAAATAAACTAAAAAAGTAGACAGCAGGAAGAAATTGCAGCTCATTCAGAACGCCATCAGGACATACCATCTCAAATACTGGAACAATGAAGAATTCATAACCAGAGGTGTTAATGCCATGAAGACATTAATATGCTTAAAGCTCTATCGAGAAAGCCACACATTTAGCAGCATATACATGCTCCTATACTGAAGTGTGTGTCATAAACTCAGAATGTCTCATTATATCAAGTATTTGGAGCTTGTGGACTAAACTTGAAATAGTACCATTAATTTCTGCTTCTCCTCTTGCAAATCCCCAATAAACATAATGTAATGGTACACAGTTTTAAAATATGCATATAATGCATTCTTACATCTGCACGCACATAGTTCACACTACACCACTGAGAGGCTGACTTGAACACACAGTTATTCGTCTTCTATTGTACTGTGCTCCTAAAGGACCTGACAGCAAATTATTTTGAAAAACAGAAACACAGCAAGATAATCCTACAGTATGAGCCTAACTTTAAGCTCTGTAAGAACTTTAAATTTTCTAACATATTTTCAGAACAATGTTCCAGAATTGCATTTTTTACACTACAAACTTGATCATATTAATGGCGGTTATTCATTATTAGTATTCCCCATATTGATACAAGCTACCCTTCATCCTCTAAATTGAGCTGAAATAATTACTGCCTACTTCCAATAAAAATCTTAAATGTTTATGGTTCATTTAATTAAACAGAAAAAGCTCATTTTTCCTGGTGATTAGGAAGAAACTTCTTTTCCACACTTTCTGTCTGTACAGGATAGTAAACACATTCAATTACTACATGCATTTCCACTGAAGCTGCAGTGTACACAAATACTATACAACTGTTACTGTATTTGTCAGACTTGGCTCTGAAACTGTGGAGCATTACAAAATTATTTTACTGACTTATCTAGCTTTTAAATAGAAAATAACGCTACAGCAGCATGTGTCCTTTTCCCACTTTGTCCAGAATCCTAATAACTAATGCTCTATTCACACTTGAAATTTGGTTATCCTCTCTCATCAACTTCCTTCAATAATAATATATGAGAATATATTTCCACAGTAGCTAATGGAGACATTCCTACAAATCAATGTGCTGCAGTGATACAGAAATAAAAGCTTATTTCACTGTAATGATGCTTCCAGACTTCCCTCAAGTCAGGTGGTTACTTGCAGTTAATGATCTGTGACATACCACACAAGTAGTCCTAAAAAGACTTATTATCCACTGCATGTGCAACAATATTTGCTTTATGGATGGCTAAATGAATGAAGACATTCAATGCAACTGTAAAAGTAAAATCAAAAGAAAACTTACAAGTAACATGTTTTCTTTGAGTAAAAGAGCTGTGAACATTTTCCATTAATACTTAACCTTTTGCTGGAGCAGTGCAACCACATATAATGCTTGAATCCATAAAGTCCAAGAGCTGCTCAGGGTTAACACTGATTAACTGCCTCTAATCAAATGCTACAAATTTAAAAAAATTCAGAGCGCTCATTCCATTGATGAAGCCAAATTCCATTTATGTCATATGGCAAAGGCAGGAGTAGAACAACTTGCAAAGAGAAGATATTCTGTCCTGTCTTAAAAGTAGGTATTTTTTTCAATCCAATAATACGGACATGAAATGGACTGGTTTTTAAAACTACGTATTTTATGCTGCACTGACTTCCATTAATATACTAATAGAAAAGAATAGCAAATTAAATAAGCTACAATCCAACATTACAATATCTCCCATGACTCTCAGACTGTGCAGACATTCACACATTTTCTGTTTATAATTTTTTTCATTTACTAGACTCAGCTTTTGTCCACCATATGTCCATCGTAGATTAACTATTCCCTTAGGTACAATTAAGGGCTTTCCATTTGTTGTAAGAAGACCTAAGTATGAAGGACGCAGCCAGAAAAAACATTTCTACCTAAACCAAAAACAGAAGCACATTCATCCTGGACTATGGTTTATGCAGCATCTTTTTTATTAGATGTATGTCTACACTGCTAAATAAACTACAGACAAAATCCATGGAAACAGTAAGAGATCTCTCAGCATTTCGTTTGTGTATTATTATAAAAATAGGATACATATACTGTTCTAACCTTTGTATTTAAATGGTTTACTCCAATTTCCATTTTTCAACGACATCTTTAAATTTTCTCTGAATGTAAGCATAACTGTTTGCGAACGAGTATACATTGTTTATAGGCACTTCTGTCACACTGGCATTTGAGTTCCAGCTACACTAACAATATTCTACCAGGTCCTTGAACCTGATCCTAATTTGTGGTGGTCTTAGCAGGCAAAACTTATGCGCCCAAATAAAAAACTGAAGTGCAGCCTCAAGATCTTGAGTGCATGAAGAAGAAACCAGATTATTCATGGTCACTAAAATACAAAAGCATAACATAAGAACAGTTGGACTTCTTCATGGCTACCCTCACTTTCTTTTTATAGCACCATATGATCCAAATGAGAAAACATTCATATCAGCAGTTTGCACAGTATCTACTTTGTCTTGCTTCAAATAAATGCAAATTCATTGATTTTCATAGAATTACACCTGTTTCTATCAGAGCTCTATCTAGCTGTATAAACCACAAACTCAGACAAGTGGTGCAACAGTAATATATCTTTTATGTGCAAGATGTATATATTACTCAGTTTCACCCCTACACTGAATCCCATACTGCAGCAGAACACAACAAAAAGCAAACTCACTACTAATAACTAATCCTATCTGTGTTGAACATCAGAAACCAGACTTTAGACAGGTAGGGCAGAAAATTATAATAATGACTATTAATTATCTTTTGAGAAGCACAACATAATATTTCCCCCTTTCTGCTCTACTTTTGTTGTTAGTATTCTGGCACAGGCCAGTTGGCTTTTGACAGCCACCATCAAAACCCATCCTGTATACATGCTCCAGAAATGCTACAGCACTGGAAGAAAGTCCAAAAGTCTAAAAATCTTCCTTTAATCAGGTGATTTAGTAGCTGCTGTGTCCACTGTGACTTCCCATCCAAGTGATTATTTTATGAATGATTCTGAAAGAAGTGTCCAAGTAAAAATATCGGCTGATTTGCAACCAGATGCAAAAGACACATTTATCACAGCACAATGCATGAAGAATGGAGCCAGAACCATTGTGATCTATGCTGTCAGGTGCTTTCCCTTCTCAGCCAATGGAGTATGCCTAAGTAAATGCTACACAATAGCAACAAACCGTCCTTTTGTTCTGTATAATTTTCTGTGAGCTCAGCCACTTTCTAAGGAAAGACACTTGCAGCTCAGGCTCTGATTATGTATTTCTGTGTGGCATATAACATAGTTTAGTAGACTTACCCACACAGCAATTTAACAGACATAATTAAATAGATCACTTCAGCAGTGAGGGTAGCCAGCACCATTACTATTAAGCCAAGCACGATTTAGGATCAAAATCTTACAGGACAGATTCTCCCTCAGACAAGCAACATAATTTTCTGATTCAAAAATGTGTGTTTCTAAGGTGCTCCCATCTCTAAAGTAATACAGAGCATATCCAGACAACAGATTGGAAATGTATTATTATGGTGAATAAAAGATTATTTTCACCTGCAATTTTCCCTTTCATTAAAGTTTCTCCTTAAAAACATCTTCTTTAAAAAAGTTAACCAGCCATTGAAACAAACAAATCCATAAGACTGCCATTTTCTATTAATCTTACAAGTTTGTCAAGACAAACATTCTATACATATTTTAAAACAGGGTAGCATTCTACACTTATTCAAATGAGTTGGTAAATTGACCGTAGCATAGGACAAGGTTTTCTTTTTAAAGGAGTCTCTACATGTAAGTAGTTTACCCTCCAATCCCAGGAGCATGTGTGAGGCTCAGGCGACTGGACCTGCTGTCAGGCATACAGGAACTTTAGATTAGTTGGACATAAGACTCAAAAGAACAGAGGTCTTTGCATTTGCTGCTCAACACTTGTCTTAATCATAGGTGAAGACCTAGCAAGGGCAAGCCCACAAGAAACAAGAAGAGAAAACTGGGGGAGGCAGGAAGGAACAAGAGAATGACTGCACAGTTATGAATTTTACTAAATCATAAATCTCAAAGTAAGTATTAATGAAGAAATTTTCTGAGTAGAACTGAGGAGACTAAGTATGCAAGGCAGTCAATGTCCTACAGCAGACTGGGTATGTGCTGTTCCCAGCCAGATTCACATTAGTACACAGTACACGAAACATACATTGGTATCTGGGCTGGAAAATGTTTCTTTCTGTGGTCAGATAAGATAGGTAAAAAAATTTTAAGTTGTATGTAAAGGCAAGTTAAAGGGTACACTAAAATGTAACCTTTAAACTTCACAATGTAACAGCATACCACTTCCTGTTCAGAGATAGCACTCCAAGATCAATTAATCATGGCTCAGACGAACAAACGGTCAACATTCTTAATTAGTGTTGATGCATTCTCCTTTGTGCCCCCATCTGTCATGAAGACTGTTTAAAAATCTGAGTTATTAGTCTTTATTGAGAAGTGGATCTGGTTAATATCTCTAAGAATACAAATCATTCATCCATCCACAATACACTGGTACCTGATAATTCCTATCCCCTTTATAAGCTACAGATAACCACCGCCCTCAGACCATCCTCGTAGCTATAAATCAAAATGAGTGTAGCTCCCATGCAACCTGGGTTAATTTTTGTTTACAATATATCCACTGAAAATGTTGGTACGACACTTGAGGAGGCTGCTTATAGATTAGAGCAGAGGAAAATGTATAAAGGAGTCAAGGTAGAAAGGAAAGATACACATCAGCTATACAAAACACAGTAAAACCTCTCTAACTCATACTAATGACCAGAAGATCTATTGTGATGACTTAACTCTGTCAATACTAAATTTAAGCAAAGAACCTAAGTGAACAAAACACAATTAATTCACTTGGTAACTATTGTTTCATTTTTATTATTCACCATAAAGTATTTGACAGCAACCTATCTATAAAAGTTTTAAGTTACTGCATTGAAACTCAAAGGAATTTGTTAATTTTAATAATAAGGCTTATTCCCCTATTTCTGGTGCAAATAAAGTAGTATTAGCAACACACAATACCCAAAAAGAACATTTCAAATACACTTTATATTCAAAAAGATTAAAATACTCCAAAGTTAGTTACAAGGAAAGTTAAATTTAAGATTCAGTGCCAACTGTGTGTTTTAGGATTATGAAGACCTTCTGACTTAAAATTAATATGAAAAAAAAAAAACCTACATTAAATGTTACAATTCCTTTTGTTGTTTACGAAACACACAGACAAAAATCTATGCAAGGACAGAGTTAACGGATAATCAGACATAAGTGCAGGAAGCAGGTCTGGGTAAGATCTTGACTCAAATCAGTTTTCTGCTCCTTCTGACCAAGTAAGTAGGTCAGGCTATGGAAAAGAAAAAATGTATGGGAAGGAAGAAGAATTAAAAAGAAAACTAAGCACCCCGGAAGAAAACAGTCACCTTAAATAAAGTACCACTTCCACATGGGAGGATTGCAAAATGGAGAAATATGCATTTCTGTCAGACAGTAAGTGAAAATGGACAAATGAGAATATAATATATGGGATATATCCCTGGAGGGAAGGGAGGGGCCAGGCTGTTTGTTGATATTCAAGGATCACCTGCTACAAGCTCAGGAATGTTGCATCCCAACTAGAAGTAACAGCAGCAGGAGGGCCAGGAAACCTCCTTGGATGGATAAGGAGCTACTAAGGAAACTTTGAAGGAAAAAAAGAGGCTTATAAAAGGTGGAAGCAAAGACAAGCAGCCAGGGAAGAATACAGGAATGTTGTATGGGAAGCTAGGGACTGGGTTAAGAAAGCTAAGGCCAGTTAGAATTAAACTTGGTGATTCTGCATCTCTGCTCTCATGAGAACTCACTTGGAGCACCATGCACAGTTCTGGTGTCTTCAACATAAGAGAACATGGAACTGCTGGAACAAGTCCAGAGGAGAGCCATGAGGATGACCATGGGACTGGAGCACCTCCCGTATGAAGACAGGCTGAGAAAGTTGGGACTGTTCAGCCTGGAGAAGAGAAGGCTGC